>OZ037769.1:295000-440000 GCA_964035545.1 Bugula neritina
TAGCTAGTAACTAGTAGCTAGTAACTAGTTACTATCTATTATCTTTTATCTATAGGACCGTAGAATATGCACATGGATGCCTTAATGACGTTCCCAGAGAGTTGGTGGGACCCTATGATGATGTAACCACATGTAGTGAAGATACCATCATGGATGGAGATTGCACCGAGACTGGTGGAATTTATGTAAGTAATGTTATGCTACGTATGCTAAATCATATATTATGATATATTATTATACTATGTATGTTATGTCATATATATGTTTTATTATTTTATTTATTATATATACTCATGCTTTATCTGATATGTATCTACAAACAAAACTATGTACTTAATGATAGTATATAGAACAAACTATGCAAGCTACAATTTCACTTCTCTGTTACAGATCTGTGCCCGATGCTGCAAGTCAGATAACTGTAACGACTGGGAGACCCAAGAAGAAATTTTAGCTGATGACGACGATGACGATGACAGCGGCTCTACAAATCTTTTACCGTCTGCTCTTCTTCTTATTATCACCTTTCTATGCTCAATCAAACATCTAGTAGGCTTTTAGACTAAAGTCTGCTAATACAATATGGTATTATTTTATGTGAAGCAGACTTATTCTTATTCGTTTAGCACAGTGTTATTTTTGTGCCTGTTTTTGTGCTTTTGAATTTCTGGCTCAACTTTTTATATTATATATTTTAATTGATGATGAATTTAATTTGAAGACAAATATGATGTGGGTTGTGGATTTGTTCCTACCCGCTGATGAGTCACCAGCCTGCCATGTTTTATGACAAGTTTCTTTAAGTTGTTTAAGCACCTACATCATGTCTGTAGTAGAAACTTCGATGTTGACAATAACTGGCAGGCCTTTATCTACCTTGTGTTAGTAAAATATAAAACTCTTTCTGCAACGCACATACCTACTTGAATGATATATTACACTCACAATATCCCAGTCAGACTTGTCCGTAGTAATAGCTACTGATTGTCTTCAACACTATAACTATAGCACATGTCTGTATTACCTTAACACTTTGCTAAGTTACACCAATACCTCGACTATTCAATGTATTGTTACAGTTTAAGCATGACAACAGAAACCTACTCTGAACTCCTTTAAGATTTTTTACTTACCATGTACTATTACATATGCATTCGTTTAATATTTCCAACATATATTGCAATGGAAAGAATTTATTTCTATCAATTTCGAAGTTTCATGTCATTGCCAAGATAAACTCTTTCATCTTTTAGACTACAATATATGATTTCTAACTTGACATAGGTGTGACATATAAATGAGAGCTTTTCTACCAAATTACTATTCTATGGTGTGTATATAATAGCAGACCAGAGTATACTCTCTATACATTTACGTCGTCTAGTATCACAGCATATACTCTGTATACACTTACAGTATATTTAGTATCACAGCATATAGTATGTATACACTTACAGTATATTTAGTATCACATGCAGGATATATACTCTGTATACACTTACAGTATATAGTATCACAGCATATACTCTGTATACACTTACAGTATATAGTATCACAGGATATAGTATGTATACACTTACAGTATATTTAGTATCACATGCAGGATATATACTCTGTATACACTTAAGGTATGTAGTATCACAAATAATGGATGAGCTCGTTTATTGATTGACAAAAGTTATAAAAATTACCAAGAAAAAACCTGTACAATATTGATTGTATGTCACTATAGTTAGAACCCACCTGTACGTCAATTAGTAATGATAGATAATGGTTTAGAAAAAGTGAAAGATGTAAGGCTGCAGAAGTCATCAATTTAGTGCACGTATGCCATACTGCAGTTTAACAACATCTTTACTTCACAAAGTGTGAAAATCATGGAGTATTATAATGGCTTGTGTTTTGTATGTGCTCCATAGTTATATGTGTTGATGTGATGAAAAAGAACTTCCTTATAGCCATTGTAACTGTTGTTGATGTTGCTAACACAAAGCACAATAGGTTATTACACTAACGGCAAAAACAGGTCTTTAATATCATTGAGTTAACTATTATTAATTTATTGTTAAAAAATTAAATAAAAATAATATCCATTTGTGCTTGACAGTTTGATGTTCGTATTATTTTACCAGTAAAAGCAATGTATTTGTATATGTGCTCCATGGTGATTTGTTAATGTGATGAAAAGAGAATTCTTAGCCATTGTAACTTTTGTTGATATTGCTAACACAAAGCATAATGGGTTATTACAGTAACAGCAAAAACAGGTTTTCAGTAAAACATAAAACACTTTTATTGCATATATGGATTATACGACTTTGCAGGGTGCTTTGAGCTAACAAAAAGCTACCAGATCCGTCATAGAGCACCTGCCTCAAAAATTGCATCATTATGTGACTTTGACAGTAAAATATAAATTGTCAATGATCGAGTTGCATAAAGCTTTTCCCATATAAAGATTATGCTACATAAAATTGAAGCTTTCTGGGTGTATAATTGGAATGTATAGTTTTTCCATCTACTACTTCACCAAACCTGTTGATATTTTGATATTTCAGAGACTGTATAGATGCTGATTGGCCAATAATGTATCATAAAAAGTTTATATACACAAACAACAAATGACTAACGACGATTACTAATTATATTAATGTCCAAAAAAAATTCAACTCTGCATATTGAATTTCTTTGTTGTGTATATTTAAAGTACTAAATGATGGTTACCCAAACTATTGTGAGTGAAAGAACAAGTGTCCATGACAAAAATTTGCCATTTTAACTTAATTATTAATATTATTATTATATTTACAATAATTGATTTAGTTAGGGTGGAATTCATGTTATTTTGCGCATCGAGTTCTATTAAGGGAAGGTAAATCTCAAAAAAGGTTCATTTCCTTCAGCGCATACAGTTATGGAGAGAAGATAACTCCTCGGTACTCACTTCAGCATACAGTTTACTATATAGAGGATAAATCCTGAGTGCTCACTTCAACATACAGTTTATTTTTATAGAGAGTGGATAACTCTTGAGTATTTACTTGAACATACAGCTTACTTCATAGAGAGTGGATAACTCCTGAGTGCTCACTTCAACATACAGTTTACTTTATAGAGAGTGGATAACTCCTGAGTGCTCACTTCAACATACAGTTTACTTTATAGAGAGTGGATAACTCCTGAGTGCTCACTTCAACATAGAGTTTCTTTATAGAGAGTGGATAACTCCTGAGTGCTCACTTCAACATAGAGTTTACTTTATAAAGAGTGGATAACTCTTGAATACTCATTTTGGTGCATGTTTTCCTTTATAATACAGTATTACCCTTTAAAGATGAAAAAAGTGCATTTATTGTTTTCAAATCTTTAATACACCTTTTTTTGTGAAAACCATAAAAAGCCTTTATGCCTTTTGAAAACATCTAATATGATCTGTTAATTTACTTACTTCTAACTACTTTACATAAAACTAACTTGCATGACCTCAAAACACAAAATGATCAGAGCTGTTGTAAAGAAGTTATCTTCACTTGACCAGATCACATGTCATGACTACTCCTTCTCAAGAAACTAGATTACTCTAAAACTCCATGTGAAACTGAATGTGCTAAGGAAATTAACTTTTCTTCTTATTTCAACACAGTGGGTGGAATTGCTACGCAGCCGAAGATGCTGGCTTGCAGCATTTAATATGCATGGCATATATGCAGCATGTGTAAATACATATGAAGTACGTTAGCATGCTTAATTATATTTAGTAATTCAGAAATCCAGATGATTGTTTATTCTAAAAGCAATAGTTTCGTTTTAGGACAAAAACTATGATAACTAAGAAAACCATGCTTTAAAAAAGTGAAACTTGAAACCTTTGTTTAAGCTACAAAATATATCATATGCAGCTACAAAGTGCCAACTGCTGAAATAGACTGCCTCTCAATTCACTGTTCATATAGATATTACACTAATATGAAAGTTTATTGAACGCAATTAAATCCAAGAATTATGCTACAAACAATATCTGCTATGGTAGATAGCTAAGGGCAGTGGCAACTTAGCTCTGTTCTTGTATAGCTAGAGAAAGTTCATGCACCCAGCATCATAATACTTGCTGCTTTATAATACATCTATAAGTATAGCATTGCCAGGCTACACAACAATATTATTATGTTGTGCTACAATGGTTGCCCATAGCAACAACCAAATAATGTTATACTTCAAGTAGAAGAGTTGAGTTAGCTAAAATTTAAGCATAGCAAAATTCCTATAAAATGATACAAAACTTATAATGTGCATGTGTGCGTGTGCGTGTGCATGTGTGTGCATGTGTGTATGTGTGGTGTGTGTTACCATAAAGAATAATACATTATATGTGTGTATGTGTATGTGTATGTGTATGTGTATGTGTGTGTGTGTGTATGTGTATGTGTATGTGTGTGCGTGTGTATGTGTGTGTGTGTGTGTGTGTGTGTGTGTGTGCGTGCGTGTGTGTGTGTGTGTGTGTGTGTGTGTGTATGTGTGTGTGTGTGTGTGTGTGTATGTGTGCGTGTGTATGTGTGTGCATGTGCGTGTGTGTATGTATGTGCGTGCGTGCTTGTGTGTGTGTTTGTTCATTTACTGCTCTTTGGAAAGTTTAATGACACCGGCATGTTTAAATGAATAAATAAATTTCTGTATTATAAATGTCATTGACAGCAACTTCTGCCTATATTGTATATATTGATTTATTCAGTTATTGCAAGTAAATAATTGAAAGGTTTTATAGAAATTGCGTAACCACCTAATCCTTAGACATTCACAATTCTCCTATATATTAGGAGCACACTCCAGAGGCTCCACAGTAACCTGAGAATATCTGAAGGAGACAGGCAGCTAAAGGCAAGGCTACTGCAGGTACACTGACAGTTTCTTTACTGAATAATATATTCTACAGAAAAATTTCAAAATAATTATAGTTAAATATTTTGGCAAAACAATTAATCTAGTTTTAAATGAAAATTTGAGAAAATATGTATTCTAAAATTTGTTATTTGAACAAAAATTTTATAAATTATCTTTCTTAAATAAATTTAGGCTCTCTCAGCTTAAATACATTACCGTATTTTATTTCGAATTGGCAAGCAATAAGCTGGTATAAGACTATAGTGAGCTATAAAAAGCTTTACACAGCTCTTACTCCACATTGGTTGAGTAAACAGAGAAAATATTTTCATCTAGCTTCTAATTAAATCTGGATATCATAACTTATTTTGTTAACAATTCTTTTCTACTATTTTAGATTTTCTGATAAGAAAATTTTTAAAATATCTGTAAAAAATGAACTGGGTGCCTGCACTAGTCATACTTATATGTGAGTAGATTTAATTACCTCATTTAGTATATATTATATTATTGACATTATGTGCACGTCTGTCATGTAACCAAAATTGATATATTTTCTAATGTCAAAATATCAAGTAATTGTATTGAATATATTTTGCATTTCTTGCAGGTACAATTGAACTAGCTTGTTCAATAGAGTGTGATGGCAGAAGAAATCTGAAACAGGGAAAGACAATTTCCTGTTTGCATCTTGGCAATAAGCCAGATATAGAAGAACCGCAGTCTTGCCTGGTTGAGATGAGACATGATAGTGATGAACATTGTATTGCAAATAGCTGCGTGGTAAGTCATGTATAGTGCTGACTACTCAACACTCAACCATCCTAATAATGAACTCAAACTAACATTTCTTTCACATGTAGAATGATTTAAGGTTCATAACTGTTGAAGTATATAATTTTAGTATTTAATATATAGTATGAACAACAGCCATCAGTAGAAAGTGAATTTGGAGTTTAACTCGCAATTTATTTTCCAGGAAGTTAACATTATGTTAGACACGGAAGAGTATGGAGATTCAAAGAACCTCATATGGAGCTTTTCTTCTTGCTTTAAGCCAGAGATGAAAGTTCGGATATGCGCTCCGGGGTATGATCCAGGTGAGGGAAGACAATAAACATTATGTTAGCATATCTTATCTTGAATCTAATGAAGTAGTAAAATAGCTGCTTTAATTTATTGCACCTGGATGTATGCAGATTTCATAAACGGAACTGTCGGGATGACAAGCACCACCCCCAACCCAAACACCACCTCAACTGCTACAGAGACTACTTCTACCACAACAGCACAGATAACCACCACACCGGAGGGTAATGCTACTTCTACCACAACAGCTGAGCTTTCCTCGTCTACACCAATGCCGTCTACCACAGGTAATATATTTATTACATGATGTTCAATACTAAATGTAGTTTATATAAAAAGTGAAATAACAATTAAATTATCCTTAATCAATATTAGTACATGAATATATAGTTTTGCGCTTTTAATAGTGTTTTTTTTTTAAAAAAATATATATATATATATATATATATATATATATGTTTTTGTTCACAATAAATAATGTTTGCCAACTCATAAATGATGACCTCCACTCACTACTACTAATATTTATTCAAACAGAGAAGCCGGCTTTCATAGGATGTTATGTTGGGGAAGTAGCATTCGGGTGTTCACAGTGCAAGGAGAAGGAGGTAGAGGCGGAGCTAGAAGATGAGCATGGTCTCTTGCCTAACATTGATGTCGTTGTCCAAATAGTAGGATGTTGCTCCGAGTCTCACTGCAAAGTTCCGACTCCAAAAGATGGTAATATAATATTGTATATTTCATAATAGAAACTTTTACATCTATTGTATCATGTTTGATCACTAAAAGCATATCTCACCAGAATTATGTGTAATATGTGATAAAGTTTTGGTATAGCATTTCAGCCACAGTGAATGCTTCAAAGGAACCTTGTAAATACACAAATAGAATAGACTAAAAAGCCCTTTAGGAGTGCAACATTTTACCTACAAGTGCAGCAACACTGAGGCTATTGTTTAGTAGTATCTATAGAGTGCTAAGAAGTTGAGTTTGGTTGTAGCAGACAATAAGTGTTACTATGGCGACAACAATAATCTCTATAGTGTGCGATGCTCCTCAGAATGTTACGGTTACGTGCACATTAACAAAGATGGCAAGCAAACGTAAGAAAAATAGACCCTTATCATTGTTATAGGAACTGTTGCAATGCATTCTATAAGTATAAATCATTTGGACAGATTCTCTAAGTTTTAATTTGGTTTATGTTTCATTGCCAAAGAGAAAGAAATATTTATTTTGTTAAAATGTTCTCTTAAAATCAAGATTTCTATTAATTTTTAATACTTGATAAATTATTTGAGATTAGAATTTTAGACCTAAGTATAACCATGTCTATTCTTACACTCTGAGTAAATGCAGCTTGAATTAACTCTTATAGTTGCAAACAGCATACTTTTGGTAATATACAGCATAATATTGGGGTAGCCATGTGTTATAACTAAACTACTTTATACAACATAAATACAAACTAAGTTAATAGGTACTGTACTGTTTTGTTTTTTAGCTCCCTCCATGGTTGTTTGAGTGATTTGCACTATGACGACATTGTCCCATTTAAACCCGAGTCATGCACAAGCACTTACGAAGATGGAGCGTGTCAAGACATAAGCACCGAGGAGGCAAGTCTTTCTGCATTTTTAATATCCTACAATATGCAGCAACAGTGTTTTGTATAAGCAAGAGAGTTAATAGTAAATTGCCATCAAGTGGAAGATTCACAGTATGAAGAAAAATTTAAAAGAAACTGGAAAAATATATCTCATATTTAAATTTTAAAAAATTCAGAGCTGCATGGTATTTTTATGCAAACAAGTTTTCAAACAACCAGAATAATGTCAATATGAACTAAGTATATGCATTTATTTCAAACTGAAAGACACACACGTCTAAGTGTAGATAATTCCTGAAATTAGTTGCTTACGTTTTAATCCAATATTATGTCACTTTGAACCAATTTACACCACAAATGTGAAGTCACAAAAAATATGGAGTTATGTCTCCACAGATTCATTGGTTAGTCTATAAACATGTGTTGGTTTGACTGCAGGCGTGCATAAGGTGCTGTGACACACCACACTGCAACAGTTGGACCACCAAACAGGAGCTCATTGATGCAAAGACATCCTCAGCTCATTTCCTTCTCCCATCCTTCTGTATTCTGCTACTCAATTGGATAATCACTGCCTTTGTCTAATCTGTGTTCTAATTGTAGAAATGTAAAGTTTATTCAATTTCATTAACAAGTTTTAAAAAGTTATTATAGTATAGCAACTATTCTCATAGCTCTTATTGTTTTCGGTGATTATCTATATATAGCTTTAAGAGTTTTATAAAGCATTCAATAGCCAATGTTACCTATCTGAACAACTTTAAAGTTAATTATTGGCCATCACTGATTATTATGATTTAAATTATTGTTTCGTTTCATAGATGAAAGTTTCATATTTTTAATAGCCTAATATTGTTTTTTTTACCAATATTCAATTTAGTAATAATTTTTCAACAAATATTGGATATTTAGAAGTGGCTTGCAGTTTATATGCAAAAAAAGTATTGTCGGAGTTTTCCTGTTTTAAATGAAGATTTTGCTGGTGTACTTCACTACTTTAGTTATTTGGGTGATAAGTATGAGAATAACAATGAAGTCTACTGTGAGTGACAGAGGGAATTCTATGATAAATTTGAGCAAGAGTTGTCTGTTCTTTTGAGAGTTCTAATGATGTCATGTGACCTCACATGTAAGACTGATGCTACAACTCGCAGGATTTTCACGAGTTTCACCCTATGTTTACTTGCTATTTATTTTTGTTTTACCTGGATTTATTCTAACCACAAAAGATTATATATTTTATTGTTTATATAATTACTGTTTGCATTGAATAAATGTGTTTGCAACAGTTTACTAGTATTAATTGTTGATATTATGCAATGCAGTTGTACCATTGCTAGTTTAAAGCTTTGAAAACAGCGTTTCAGGCTTCAAAATGATTTTATCTATTTTATAAAATAATATATTATATGTTTTATATTATATACTACATTAACTCACGCAAGTTTGTAGTTACCACCCCTGTGAGAAACCCCTGGTGGAATGGGTTTCTTTTGTTTAATCAGGCTAAGGACTTAATCAGATGAGGCACAGGAGCAATTATGACTGAATGCTTTTCCCAACATCACCAATGGCCTTTTTCGGGCTCCAACCCATGACTTTGTGCTTACTAGACAAACGCTCTGACCCCTAGACCACGGCTGCATATTATATACTATATATTATATGATATATTTTAACTATTACTTGTTATATATTATAATATACTTGTATTATATACTATACATTGTATTATATGCTATATACTAATTTTAGAGTCATATAAAAGCCAATTCTAGCTAATTGAATATTTATAGCCAGCAGCATATTAATCAAGAGCTTTATCTACTTCAACTATGAAATACTATAGACACTAAAGGATCATTGTTACAACATTGAAGAGCCTGTGAAATGTGACCCACATTTCTCATGAATAGAGCAGCTCAACATCTCACTGATGTGTCCATTTAGATTCTTCAATCAACTAGTCAATAATATTGTAACTTATCACAACAATACATCTACACCCAACATATCTCTTACTCTCTACATCTCTCTACGTCTCTCTAGGATATCCCTAGCGTCTCTCTGGCGTCTCTCTACGTCTCCCTTGTGTCTTGTGACATACATGTCTAGTGATTTACTGTGACACAGCGTCATGTCACTTTGAGATAGCAAAATTCTCTCGGAGCACAACTTTCAAAGATGATTTTTCTCACTTTCCAGTCTCTACTTCTGTTAGCTGCAATAGCTGGTAAGTTTAAGTGTTTAAAGAAATTGAGCACCTATAATGTATATCTACCTGCAGTTCCGTTAGTATTATAGACTTACTTGGTTTGTTGTAGTGATGTGCAATTTTCTCTGAAAATTACCAGCATTTTGTATCCATAGTTAATATTTTCTATTTCCCTTACTAACCTTGACTGCAATATACTCAGGATTCTTTGAAACAACTTTAATTGTTTAATAGATAAGCGTGTTTTCATCATACTGCATGCTATAAATATTCATAATCTATAGTCCACATATCACAGCAATAGGTACCAATCAAATACTATCGTCCCACCTGTACACCCCCCCCCCCCCCCCCCCTGTAATATACTGTAGGGTGGTAATTCTGTAATAGCTGCTACACTAACTCATTTGAATATGATTAACAAAAACATTCACACTGTTTCTCTATATAGCTAATATTATTACGGAGACTTCATACACTATAATATACTATAAACTAAAGTATAAATCTAGCCTCAGTTCTTTATTTCCTCAGTACCCTTCAATTGATCTGTATCAGCACAGCCATTACATATAGACTTCACTAATCTAATAAATCAGCATTCTGCAACAATATTCCATTTGCTACGATTCTACTTGATCAACTTTCATTGCTAAGACACGTTTAATAAAGCAATACTCTTGATTGCACTGAATCGAGTTACATGCTTTTAAATTAGAAGTTCAAATACTATTTTTAATAACCTCATATGCAATCACATAAGACATGACGAAATAATCTCTGAAAAATTAAAAACAACTTCTTTTATACTAAACTGCTTAACTCTCGAAATATTCCAAGATAGTCTGATATAAACGTTATGATCTATTCTCATAAAAAGATTCTGCCAACTTAACCTGCAGTACTTGTGTTCAATTAGACCAGGCGGGCTCTAAAAGAGTTGTGTCCAATGAGGAAGGAAACGGTGAAGAAAGGGGGCCAATACCCAGCCCGTACAGTTTCACTGGATCAAGGTTCAGTGGCTACAAGGCGGGAGTACCGAGGTACTCTTCTCTACAGACAGCGCTCTGGTCAGGAGTCAGCGTCAGAGGAGTGGAGCAGTACGAGGCCAGGTTCAACAGCAGCGTCTTCTTTGATAACAGTCAGTCTGATAACATAGCTCTCTAGTATTTTTCTGGCTCTCTTTTTCATCATCATTTAATGTCTATGATTCTACGCAACATGTGCTATGTGCTACTAGAGAATTAGTCTGTAGTGTCTTCTATTCCGTAAACCCATTCTGCTTTTACACAGTTCAAAAATTATTATACACGCGCTTTAAGGTGTAGCACCGACATAGTTGCTTTAGTGAATCAGCAATACTATTATAATATTATATTGTGCTTATCAATGAAGCAAATGTGTTTAGTGTTGCTCAATATGTTGCATACCTTTTTATTTATTCTAATCAATTTCCTTAATGATAGCTCAGGCTATTTTTGTATTTAAACAGTTGAATAGATTAAGTACTTTTTGAAATGACAAATGTTTCACTGTTTTACCACAAGTTATTTTCTAAAGTAGAGTAGTATAGAGTAGTATAGAGTAGAGTAGAGTAGTATAGAGTAGAGTAGTATAGAGTAAAGTAGTATAGAGTAGAGTAGAGTAGAGTAGTATAGTGTAGTATATAGAGAAGAGTAGAGTAGTATAGAGTAGAGTAGTATAGAGTAGAGTAGTATAGAGTAGAGTAGAGTGGTATAGAGTAGAGTAGTATAGAGTAGAGTAGTATAGAGTAGAGTAGAGTAGAGTAGAGTAGAGTAGAGTAGAGTAGAGTAGATTAGAGTAGAGTAGAGTAGAGTAGAGTAGAGTAGAGTAGAGTAGAGTAGAGTAGAGTAGAGTAGAGTAGAGTAGAGTAGAGTAGTATAGTGTAGTATAGAGTAGATTAGAGTAGAGTAGAGTAGAGTAGAGTAGAGTAGAGTAGAGTAGAGTAGAGTAGAGTAGAGTAGAGTAGAGTAGAGTAGAGTAGAGTAGAGTAGAGTAGAGTAGAGTAGAGTAGAGTAGAGTAGAGTAGAGTAGAGTAGAGTAGAGTAGAGTAGAGTAGAGTAGAGTAGAGTAGAGTAGAGTAGAGTAGAGTAGAGTAGAGTAGAGTAGAGTAGAGTAGAGTAGAGTAGAGTAGAGTAGAGTAGAGTAGAGTAGAGTAGAGTAGAGTAGAGTAGAGTAGAGTAGAGTAGAGTAGAGTAGAGTAGAGTAGAGTAGAGTAGAGTAGAGTAGAGTAGAGTAGAGTAGAGTAGAGTAGTGTAGATAGAGGCAAGCAGCTGTAACACGACTCATTACAGATCCACCGGTATGCTATTCTGAAGACAGGATTCTGGTTGGTCCAGGCACACCAAAGAGCGAGCCCATTGGCTACTTTGTGTGCCCTTACGCAGATTCGGATACCATAGAAGACAGATATTGCTGTGGAGCGGCGAAGCATCAACACTGCTGCAAGATATGGGAAGAGTGAGTTCTAACTTTTGTCATGTCAGCATTTATACAACTTGATATGAAATATTAAAATATACACATAAAATGTTATAGTAAATACATTGAATATGACAATAAATAAATTAAATACTTGTGTATATATTAAATATAGTACATATAGAGTGTAGTATATACTACATACAGAGGGTAGTATATGTAGAGTGTATCCATCAGATAATATATACACAATATAAACCAAGATGCTAGCAAGCATATAATGTGATATTTAATTTGTGTTGAGGAATTGCTAGTAGCTTGAAGTGCCTAAGATGAGGAAATGAGGATTTGTGTTCTCTTTTACAGTTGGGGCCGAGTAGCTGGTACCATAGCAGCAGGTGCTGTCGCCGCACTAACTATACTCACCATTACTATCTGTATTCTAATCAAGTGCTGCCAGAGTCTCAATCAGGATAGGCAATTCAAGTTCTAAACAATTCACAGTCTGCTTCACGAAGCTGGGAACTTACACACAACTGTGAACTTACACACAACTGTGAACTTACACACAACTGAGAGCTTACACACAACTGAGAACTTACACACAACTGGGAACTTACACACAACTGGGAACTTACACACAACTGGGAACTTACACACAACTGGGAACTTACACACAACTGGGAACTTACACACAACTGGGAACTTACACACAACTGGGAACTTACACTTACAGTCGTAAACCCACAGACACACTAACCTTGAGATCTAACGTTTCATGCCATTTGATTTTATAAAGATTTATGTATATATGCAATACAACAACTAATGCATTATTTAGCACACACTAATACTTGATTCAATCTTGTAGAAATGCTCTATGTAGTACTATGCATTCACATTGTATTATGAAGCCGAATAGACATCAAAGTTATGTAATAAAGCCCTTGTTATTAAACCTAATGGTGATATTTCTGAATAAAATAATATGCCGAAAGGTTTTATTTGTGATAATCAAAGGGTTAAAGTTCACACTGGTAACAATACCAATGTTCACGGCTCGCTATATATAGCCGCACTTTCTACCTTTCACGTCTCAACCATGTCGTTATCATTTATCAAAGTCTAAATATAAAATAAAGTGTAAAAAGGAAGTTACGTATCAGTAGTTATCTTGTCAAGGAGGCGGTTCCCATCGTTGAAAAAGCGCTCGAGCTGATTGGTTAAAACTCCCAGTGACCGCGTGATTACTAACTACTAGCAACGCTAGTCGCAACAATGACCAAGTATATTATTTTTATTTTAGTTTACCGAGACTTATTACTTCAGCACACGCAATAGGAAAGAAGCTGCAAACTTCTAGATCACTCTGATACAATACTTTGCAACAGGCAGTTGTAAGTCGAATCTTAATATCTCAAACTAGAGCTGCCATCTAATAATATAACTTTAGTATAACTATAACTATATCGCTATCAGCAAAATGAGTTGGAAAAACGATATCAAGTTTTCAATTATGTTTGTCGTCGCTCACTGCGTTACTTTATACAGAAGGCTAAAGGTGTATTTGGGTAAGTTTTTTGCTTATTGGCTTGAAATTTGCGTTTCAGTATCACGATATTTATAAGTATATAAAAGGAGACATTTAAGTTTTAACTGTTATACTTACAGTTACAGCATACAATTAATATTATCAATATGAATATCTATATTCGTTTTGGTAATGAATAATTATATTCATATCCAGATTGATATTGCCTGCATCTTTGACATAATCTTCATCTTGTATTTAATTGATTGCTCCTTGTTTTGTGAGTGCTGAGTTAAAATACAGATTGAACGTTGATCACTGGTTGATGTAGAGCAAGTGTTTATAAGATATTAATATTTCTGTGTTTAACATGCTTTAATTTTATTATTTTTTTGAATGCTTGACAGCTAATAGTACAGAATCGTACAGTCATTTTAATTATTCAAGATATTTGCTCTATTTTACATGTCTGAGTTGATTAGCCACGGCAGTAGAGGTTATTTCCTATAATGTCGAAACATATTTTTATTAATTTGAATTATGCAATTTATAATTTGCAACAATAGCAAACGTTTTGTCATTTGCAAGAATAGGAGATTGTCTTCAAGAGCAGCATGATCATTATACATAAACTAAAAATATTGTGTTTAGTTTATGAACTGTCCATAGGGATTCTGAAGACCAAGTACGGTATAATCGGTTATCAGCTCAATCAACATGGCATCCCACTCTCAGATTTGTTTGCTGAAGAGATTCACAATGCTGCCTCGCAGTACGACAGATTCAGGGAGGATGACTTAGTCGTGGCTACGTACGCCAAGTCAGGTACTAAGTTGAACTTGTGTACGTCAAGTCAGGTAACTTAAGATAATCTCATTTACACCATTCGCTGATAAGAGTGTGGCTGTGATTACTCCGGAATCTTCTCTAAATCATGTTAACGTGACTCTAGATATTGGCAAACCTCCAGCAATATGTTTACACCTCTTCCAATATGGTTGATAGTATTATGCAACATCTGTCACGCAGTGTAGCGCTCTTTGCTAGAGATATTAACATTGTAGGTACTGCAGTCTACACAGTTAGTATAGTGTATGTCAATACCTTTGTTTCCTGTTTGCCGATTCAGGTACAAACTTCACAGAAGATATAGTGGCTTCAATATATGCAGAAGTTGGTCTCTATCAGAGAGGTTACAAGCCTCACGTAAGAATGGAGTTCACGTTCTTTAAAGCTCCAAGTAGGTGAATACACTATCATCATGTGACCTTTGCTCTACAACTAGTGTCTATGGTGAAAATAAAAATAGCAAAATTTGTAATATTCAAAAAGGAATAAAGTGGATTAATTGTTTCAAAGCTACTCATGACATTGTTAGCTTGTCACCAGCCTCTTTCTGGTTCATTTTAGAGCCGTCTTACAGAATTTTATGCCGAGATCAAATAGCTTTATGGAGCGTATAACTTGTATTGCCGTATGGCTCATTTTTCAAAGCTTGCCTAAAATTGTGTGTCAAGAATCATTGCAGGGGTCAACTGACAGTGTATTGACAATCAATAGCAGGTGTGTGAAGTTGTTTGTGTAATGACTCATTTGATGTCATCTGCAGACAAAGAGAACCTGCTGGCACATGTCGATGCCATACCCAGTCCCAGAGTTATATCCACTCACTTGCAGTGGGATCACTTACCAGAAAAAGTTAGAAATGGAACAGTTAGAGTAAGTTGATCTGCAAACGTAGTGACTAAATATATGTTTTTCAATACTGATCATACAACTTTACACAACAATAAAAAACAAAGTAAGGAAAAACACAGTGAGGTTTAATAATGTCTATCAAAAACATGTGTCTAAATCATTTAGTCAAGTGTCTTGTCTTACAGCTACTCTGCTGTACGTATTGAGGGTACATAACTCCTATCTGAGATTCCTCCGATAATGATGACATATTTGTTATTGTTCATTGTGTGAAATATTGCTTAGGTCTTTCATTTTATCTTACTGTATTTTTATTTTGATGTTTTTAATTTTGTAGACTATCCATTGCCTGAGAAACCCCAAGGACGTGGTTTGTAGTGGTTTTCCATTTTTTAGGAAACTTGGAGTTATTCACCCTAACTTAACATGGAAAGAGTTTTTCCAGCATTTCCTGGATGAAAACAGTGAGTATAATATTTAGCTGTGTTTCTAGTTATATATATATATATATACTTATAATATTTAGCTGTGTTTCTAGTTATATATATATATATATACTTATAATATTTAGCTGTGTTTCTAGTTATATATATACTTATAACATTTAGCTGTGTTTCTAGTTATACATATATACTTATAATATTTAGCTGTGTTTCTAGTTATATATATATACTTATAATATTTAGCTGTGTTTCTAGTTATACATATATACTTATAATATTTAGCTGTGTTTCTAGTTATATATATATACTTATAATATTTAGCTGTGTTTCTAGTTATATATATATATATTTATAATATTTAGCTGTGTTTCTAGTTATACATGGGGGATATTTCCAATATGTCCGTCAATGGCATGCACACAGGCACCAGAAAAACCTGCTAAACTTGGAGTATGAAGATTTGAAGAAGGTGAGACACTTTTGTATTGTCAGTTTCTTTCACTCAGTCATGAAGTTAACTTGTTCAAGCTCTGTTAAAGATCTACACCCGTTAGGTTTAGTCATGAGAGTAAAAAGTAAGTCTGTATAATCTCTTTCATGTCAGCATAAAAGTTTTCAGTTATATTATTCTGTGAGAGAAAAATTTCAAGTCTTTTCAATTACCTGAGTCAGAAGGATACAATATTTTTATCAAATATTTGAATTAAAAAATCTTTCTTAGAACCTGAGAGAAAACGTAGTCAAAATTGCTGAATTTCTGGGCCAAACTCTAACAGAAGAGCAGATCAAAAGAGTTGTGACTGAAAACACTTTTGAGAACAAAAAGAAGTCAGTTGGTTCAAAGCATCTGATATACAGAAAAGGTGAGTCGACTGTTGGCAGGTTTAGGAGTTCTCATCATTCAACCAATCACGTTGAGTATTAAACTCGTCTAATCACAGTAGCTGTTGGGTGTTGAACTCGTCCAATCACAGTAGCTGTTGGGTATTGAACTCGTCCAATCACAGTAGCTGTTGGGTATTGAACTCGTCCAATCACAGTAGCTGTTTTATAGGAAAGTCTGGAGGTTGGAGGTCAGAGTTGACAGTGGAACAGAATGAACTGATGGATGAGAAGATAAAATCAGAATTTGAAGACTTGGAAGAATTAAATTTACAATATGACTGATTACCTACAGTTAGTAAAGTGACTGATTACCTACAGTTAGTAAAGTAACTGATTACCTATAGTTAGTAAAGTAACTGATTACCTACAGTTAGTGAAGTAACTGATTACCTACAGTTAGTAAAGTGACTGATTACCTACAGTTAGTAAAGTGACTGATTACCTACAGTTAGTAAAGTAACTGATTACCTACAGTTAGTAAAGCATGTACTGTAGCTTTTTTATATGATCGACAAAATATGAAAATGTTTTTAAAAAGTTTATTTTTAGTAATTTTTCAACAAACACATAATTTATTTGTAAATTTTGCTTCTGCAAGTCTTTATGTTATAATTGTCTCAGCAAGTTACATTCGTAATTCGATTAAAATTTTTAAAATTTAAATTTAAAGCTTGATTTTTTAATCTTTGCTGCAAATGGTAGCATAGAAGAAGCATGCTCATGTTGAATGGTGAGACTGTATTTTATCTTTAACCAACTCAAAGTCCACCTTGCTTTGTATGTAACTGTTTAGATAAACTGGTAGCCACTCACACAGATAGTTCTATATGATATAATCAGAACAAATGACTGAAATGGAATCGTCAATATGAAAACAGATGGCAGTTCTAATAACTACAGTCTGAACTCTGTGAACCATGAAACAGATTATTTGAGTTTCACATTCAATATCTAATGTATTTCATTATTACACGTGGCCACAACCCCCTATAGCGTGTCACGGCAGCCTGGTTATCTACACATCATACAGTATTAGAATTATAGTAAATATCATCATATAGTATTATATAGTAAATATCATCATATAGTATTATATAGTAAATATTATCATATAGTATTATATAGTAAATATCATCATATAGTATTATATAGTAAATATTATCATATAGTATTATATAGTAAATATCATCATATAGTATTATATAGTGAATATTATCATATAGTATTATATAGTAAATATCATCATATAGTATTATATAGTAAATATTATCATATAGTATTATATAGTAAATATCATCATATAGTATTATATAGTAAATATTATCATATAGTATTATATAGTAAATTTCATCATATAGTATTATATAGTAAATATCATCATATAGTATTATATAGTAAATATCATCATATAGTATTATTTTGTCACTACTAAACACAGTCTGTAGTTAACTGAGCGTGACAAGGGTTTTTCTGAACAGTAAATGGGACAGCACTGACAGCTAGGATTGTGGGCCAACAGTACCATGTCCAACAAAAGAATTAAACTGGTAGGGCAATAACTGGGACAATCTCGTAGCTGATAAGATAGATTAGCTTCGAAATACCGGCTAGTGATTTGTTACTAGTGAGGCTCAGCAAGTGCTAGTCAGGTTTAGCAGGTGCTAGTCAGGCTTAGCAGGTGCTAGTCAGGTTTAGCAGGTGCTAGTCAGGTTTAGCAGGTGCTAGTCAGGTTTAGCAGGTGCTGGTTGACAAGTGTAGCTGCAGAATGAGCCTAGCAAACAATATTAAATTTGGTGTTATTCTGTTCCTCGCCAACTTCTTTACTCTGTATAGAAGGTTGAAAGTGCACCTGGGTAAGTATAGCTGTCTATGCTAGGCACTCTAGATTCTCAGACTACTGTAGTAACTGGTGTGTCAAGGTTACTGGTGCATAGGGGAGGGGGGAGGTCAACACGAGGCATCACATGCTATAACATAGTGTGGAACATGCTGCCTGAAACTATAGTGCTGTAGCAGGGAGTTCAAAGGTCAGAGTGAATTTTAACTTGCAACTATTTCAACATTTTTGTATTGAATTTTTACCTATCAATGCATTGACAATACAGCCTCGCCATTCTCTTCAACTCTCTACGCTCCTCCATCACCCCTCTTTACCCCCTCTCCACCCTTCTTCCAATTTCAACTTGATATTTATATTAGCATTTCTCGCTGAACTTAGAGTAGAAATATATTTTAAGATTATAAGATACTAGAATACTGTCATAATGCCAAGAGTAGCTTGTCCTCTCCATGCTTTCAGGGTTGTTGAGCAAAAAATATGGCATCATTGGTTACCATGACAACGGTAAGGGAATTCCTCTCTCAGACCTAGTCTCAACCGAATTACACAACGCTGCCTCAGAGTATGACAGCTTCAGGGATGATGACGTAGTCGTGGCTACATACGCCAAGTCAGGTACTAAGTTGAACTTGTGTAAGTCAAGTCAGGTACTAAGTTTAACTTGTGTACGTCAAGTCAGGTACTAAGTTGAACTTGTGTAAGTCAAGTCAGGTACTAAGTCTATTGCAAGGCATCTACATACAGGTCACTACTTTTGACTAAATAGTGTTTTCATATTGGACTTACCCAGTTCTTGGTTTGATCTGTAGGTTAAACTTTTTGAAGAATTTGCTTAGATGTTGTATAGATGTATTATAATATACACATATTATGTGTAATATTTATGTCCTATATATATTATATAGACAGTATATAGATATTATGTAGATGGTCTATAGATATAATATAGATAATCTGCACATATTATATTACATACTGTGTAGATGTTCTGTAGATATTATATTACATACTATGTAGATATTCTATAGATATTATATACATACTATGTAGATATTCTGTAGATATTATATTACATACTGTGTAGATATTCTGTAGATATTATATTACATACTGTGTAGATGTTCTGTAGATATTATATTACATACTATGTAGATGTTCTGTAGATATTATATTACATGCTATGTAGATGTTCTGTAGATATTATATTACATACTATGTAGATATTCTGTAGATATTATATTACATACTGTGTAGATGTTCTGTAGATATTACATTACATACTATGTAGATGTTCTATAGATATTATATTACATACTATGTAGATATTCTGTAGATATTATATACATACTATGTAGATGTTCTGTAGATATTATATTACATACTATGTAGATGTTCTGTAGATATTATATTACATGCTATGTAGATATTCTGTAGATATTATATTACATACTATGTATATGTTCTGTAGATATTATATTACATACTATGTAGATATTCTGTAGATATTATATTACATACTATGTAGATGTTCTGTAGATATTATATTACATACTGTGTAGATATTCTGTAGATATTATATACATACTATGTAGATGTTCTGTAGATATTATATTACATACTATGTAGATGTTCTGTAGATATTATATTACATACTATGTAGATGTTCTGTAGATATTATATTACATACTATGTAGATGTTCTGTAGATATTATATTACATACTGTGTAGATGTTCTGTAGATATTATATTACATACTGTGTAGATGTTCTGTAGATATTATATTACATACTATGTAGATGTTCTGTAGATATTATATTACATACTATGTAGATATTCTGTAGATATTATATTACATACTATGTAGATGTTCTGTAGATATTATATTACATACTATGTAGATATTCTGTAGATATTATATTACATACTATGTAGATGTTCTGTAGATATTATACTACATGCTATGTAGATATTCTGTAGATATTATATTACATACTATGTAGATGTTCTGTAGATATTATATTACATACTGTGTAGATATTCTGTAGATATTATATTACATACTATGTAGATGTTCTGTAGATATTATATTACATACTATGTAGATGTTCTGTAGATATTATATTACATACTATGTAGATGTTCTGTAGATATTATACTACATGCTATGTAGATATTCTGTAGATATTATATTACATACTATGTAGATGTTCTGTAGATATTATATTACATACTGTGTAGATGTTCTGTAGATATTATATTACATACTATGTAGATGTTCTGTAGATATTATATTACATACTATGTAGATGTTCTATAGATATTATATACATACTATGTAGATATTCTGTAGATATTATATTACATACTATGTAGATATTCTGTAGATATTATATTACATACTATGTAGATATTCTGTAGATATTATATTACATACTATGTAGATGTTCTGTAGATATTATATTACATACTATGTAGATATTCTGTAGATATTATATTACATACTATGTAGATGTTCTGTAGATATTATATTACATACTATGTAGATATTCTGTAGATATTATATTACATACTATGTAGATGTTCTGTAGATATTATACTACATGCTATGTAGATATTCTGTAGATATTATATTACATACTATGTAGATGTTCTGTAGATATTATATTACATACTGTGTAGATGTTCTGTAGATATTATACTACATGCTATGTAGATATTCTGTAGATATTATATTACATACTATGTAGATGTTCTGTAGATATTATATTACATACTGTGTAGATATTCTGTAGATATTATATTACATACTATGTAGATGTTCTGTAGATATTATATTACATACTATGTAGATGTTCTGTAGATATTATATTACATACTGTGTAGATGTTCTGTAGATATTATATTACATACTATGTAGATGTTCTGTAGATATTATATTACATACTATGTAGATGTTCTGTAGATATTATATTACATGCTGTGTAGATATTCTGTAGATATTATATTACATACTATGTAGATGTTCTGTAGATATTATATTACATACTATGTAGATGTTCTGTAGATATTATATACATACTATATAGATGTTCTGTAGATATTATATTACATACTGTGTAGATGTTCTGTAGATATTATATTACATACTATGTAGATATTCTGTAGATATTATATTACATGCTATGTAGATATTCTGTAGATATTATATTACATACTATGTAGATGTTCTGTAGATATTACATTACATACTATGTAGATGTTCTGTAGATATTACATTACATACTATGTAGATATTCTGTAGATATTATATTACATACTATGTAGATGTTCTGTAGATATTATATTACATACTATGTAGATATTCTGTAGATATTATATTACATACTATGTAGATATTCTGTAGATATTATATTACATACTATGTAGATGTTCTGTAGATATTATATTACATACTATGTAGATGTTCTGTAGATATTATATTACATACTATGTAGATGTTCTGTAGATATTATATTACATACTATGTAGATGTTCTGTAGATATTATATTACATGCTATGTAGATATTCTGTAGATATTATATTACATACTATGTAGATGTTCTGTAGATATTATATTACATACTATGTAGATATTCTGTAGATATTATATTACATACTGTGTAGATGTTCTGTAGATATTATATTACATACTATGTAGATATTCTGTAGATATTATATTACATACTATGTAGATGTTCTGTAGATATTATATTACATACTATGTAGATGTTCTATAGATATTATATACATACTATGTAGATGTTCTGTAGATATTATATTACATACTGTGTAGATATTCTGTAGATATTATATTACATGCTATGTAGATGTTCTGTAGATATTATATTACATACTATGTAGATGTTCTGTAGATATTATATTACATACTGTGTAGATGTTCTGTAGATATTATATTACATACTGTGTATATGTTCTATAGATATTATATACATACTATGTAGATGTTCTGTAGATATTATATTACATACTATGTAGATGTTCTGTAGATATTATATTACATACTATGTAGATGTTCTGTAGATATTATATTACATACTATGTAGATGTTCTGTAGATATTACATTACATACTGTGTAGATGTTCTGTAGATATTATACTACATACTATATAGATGTTCTGTAGATATTATATTACATACTATGTAGATGTTCTATAGATATTATATTACATACTATATAGATGTTCTGTAGATATTATATACATACTATGTAGATATTCTGTAGATATTACATTACATACTATGTAGATGTTCTGTAGATATTATATTTCATACTATGTAGATGTTCTGTAGATATTACATTACATACTATGTAGATGTTCTGTAGATATTATATTACATACTATGTAGATGTTCTGTAGATATTATATTACATACTATGTAGATATTCTGTAGATATTATATTACATACTATATAGATGTTCTGTAGATATTATATTACATGCTATGTAGATGTTCTGTAGATATTATATTACATACTATATAGATGTTCTGTAGATATTATATACATACTATGTAGATATTCTGTAGATATTACATTACATACTATGTAGATGTTCTGTAGATATTATATTTCATACTATGTAGATGTTCTGTAGATATTACATTACATACTATGTAGATGTTCTGTAGATATTATATTACATGCTATGTAGATGTTCTGTAGATATTACATTACATACTGTGTAGATGATCTGTAGATATTATATTACATACTATGTAGATGTTCTGTAGATATTATATTACATACTATGTAGATGTTCTGTAGATATTATATTACATACTATGTAGATGTTCTGTAGATATTATACTACATACTATATAGATGTTCTGTAGATATTATATTACATACTGTGTAGATGTTCTGTAGATATTATATTACATACTATGTAGATGTTCTGTAGATATTATATTACATACTATGTAGATGTTCTGTAGATATTATATTACATACTATGTAGATATTCTGTAGATATTATATTACATACTATATAGATGTTCTGTAGATATTATATTACATACTATGTAGATGTTCTGTAGATATTATATTTCATACTATGTAGATGTTCTGTAGATATTACATTACATACTATGTAGATGTTCTGTAGATATTATATTACATGCTATGTAGATGTTCTGTAGATATTACATTACATACTGTGTAGATGATCTGTAGATATTATATTACATACTATGTAGATATTCTGTAGATATTATATTACATGCTATGTAGATGTTCTGTAGATATTATATTACATACTATGTAGATATTCTGTAGATATTATATTACATACTATATAGATGTTCTGTAGATATTATATTACATGCTGTGTAGATGTTCTGTAGATATTATATTACATACTATGTAGATGTTCTATAGATATTATATTACATACTGTGTAGATATTCTGTAGATATTATATTACATACTATGTAGATGTTCTGTAGATATTATATTACATGCTATGTAGATATTCTGTAGATATTATATTACATACTATGTAGATGTTCTGTAGATATTATATTACATACTGTGTAGATGTTCTGCAGATATTATATTACATACTATGTAGATGTTCTGTAGATATTATATTACATACTGTGTAGATGTTCTGTAGATATTATATTACATGCTGTGTAGATGTTCTGTAGATATTATATTACATGCTATGTAGATATTCTGTAGATATTATATTACATGCTGTGTAGATGTTCTGTAGATATTATATTACATACTATATAGATGTTCTGTAGATATTATATTACATACTGTGTAGATGTTCTGTAGATATTATATTACATACTGTGTAGATATTCTGTAGATATTATATTACATACTATGTAGATGTTCTGTAGATATTATATTACATACTGTGTAGATATTCTGTAGATATTGTATTACATACTGTGTAGATGTTCTGTAGATATTATATTACATACTGTGTAGATGTTCTGTAGATATTGTATTACATACTGTGTAGATGTTCTGTAGATATTATATTACATACTATATAGATGTTCTGTAGATATTATATTACATACTATGTAGATGTTCTGTAGATATTATATTACATACTATGTAGATGTTCTGTAGATATTATATTACATACTATGTAGATGTTCTGTAGATATTACATTACATACTATGTAGATGTTCTGTAGATATTATATTACATACTGTGTAGATGTTCTGTAGATATTATATTACATACTGTGTAGATATTCTGTAGATATTATATTACATGCTATGTAGATGTTCTGTAGATATTATACTACATACTATGTAGATGTTCTGTAGATATTATATTACATACTATGTAGATGTTCTGTAGATATTATATTACATGCTGTGTAGATGTTCTGTAGATATTATATTACATACTATGTAGATATTCTGTAGATATTATATTACATACTATGTAGATGTTCTGTAGATATTATACTACATACTATGTAGATGTTCTGTAGATATTATATTACATACTATGTAGATGTTCTGTAGATATTATATTACATGCTGTGTAGATGTTCTGTAGATATTATATTACATACTATGTAGATATTCTGTAGATATTATATTACATGCTATGTAGATGTTCTGTAGATATTATATTACATACTATGTAGATGTTCTGTAGATATTATACTACATACTATGTAGATATTCTGTAGATATTATATACATACTGTGTAGATGTTCTGTAGATATTATATTACATACTATGTAGATGTTCTGTAGATATTATATTACATACTATGTAGATGTTCTGTAGATATTATACTACATACTATGTAGATATTCTGTAGATATTATATTACATGCTATGTAGATGTTCTGTAGATATTATATTACATACTATGTAGATGTTCTGTAGATATTATACTACATACTATGTAGATGTTCTGTAGATATTATATTACATACTGTGTAGATATTCTGTAGATATTATATTACATACTATGTAGATGTTCTATAGATATTATATTACATACTATGTAGATATTCTGTAGATATTATATTACATACTGTGTAGATATTCTGTAGATATTATATTACATACTATGTAGATGTTCTGTAGATATTATATTACATACTATGTAGATGTTCTGTAGATATTATATTTCATACTATGTAGATGTTCTGTAGATATTATATTACATACTATGTAGATGTTCTGTAGATATTATATTACATACTATGTAGATGATCTGTAGATATTATATTACATGCTATGTAGATATTCTGTAGATATTATATTACATACTATGTAGATGTTCTGTAGATATTATATTACATACTGTGTAGATGTTCTGTAGATATTATATTACATACTATGTAGATATTCTGTAGATATTATATTACATACTATGTAGATATTCTGTAGATATTATATTACATACTATGTAGATATTCTGTAGATATTATATTACATACTGTGTAGATGTTCTGTAGATATTATATTACATACTATGTAGATGATCTGTAGATATTATATTACATGCTATGTAGATATTCTGTAGATATTATATTACATGCTATGTAGATGTTCTGTAGATATTATATTACATACTATGTAGATGATCTGTAGATATTATATTACATACTATGTAGATGTTCTATAGATATTATATACATACTATGTAGATGTTCTGTAGATATTATATTACATACTGTGTAGATGTTCTGTAGATATTATATTACATACTATGTAGATGTTCTGTAGATATTATATTACATACTATGTAGATGTTCTGTAGATATTATACTACATACTATGTAGATGTTCTGTAGATATTATATTACATACTATGTAGATATTCTGTAGATATTACATTACATACTGTGTAGATGTTCTGTAGATATTATATTACATACTATGTAGATATTCTGTAGATATTATATTACATACTATGTAGATGTTCTGTAGATATTATATTACATACTATGTAGATGTTCTGTAGATATTATATTACATACTATGTAGATGTTCTGTAGATATTATACTACATACTATGTAGATATTCTGTAGATATTATATTACATGCTATGTAGATGTTCTGTAGATATTATATTACATACTATGTAGATGTTCTGTAGATATTATACTACATACTATGTAGATGTTCTGTAGATATTATATTACATACTGTGTAGATATTCTGTAGATATTATATTACATACTATGTAGATGTTCTATAGATATTATATTACATACTATGTAGATATTCTGTAGATATTATATTACATACTGTGTAGATATTCTGTAGATATTATATTACATACTATGTAGATGTTCTGTAGATATTATATTACATACTATGTAGATGTTCTGTAGATATTATATTTCATACTATGTAGATGTTCTGTAGATATTATATTACATACTATGTAGATGTTCTGTAGATATTATATTACATACTATGTAGATGTTCTGTAGATATTATATTACATACTATGTAGATGTTCTGTAGATATTATATTACATACTATGTAGATGTTCTGTAGATATTATATTACATACTATGTAGATGATCTGTAGATATTATATTACATGCTATGTAGATATTCTGTAGATATTATATTACATACTGTGTAGATATTCTGTAGATATTATATTACATACTATGTAGATGTTCTGTAGATATTATACTACATGCTATGTAGATGTTCTGTAGATATTATATTACATACTATGTAGATATTCTGTAGATATTATATTACATACTGTGTAGATGTTCTGTAGATATTATATTACATACTATGTAGATGATCTGTAGATATTATATTACATGCTATGTAGATATTCTGTAGATATTATATTACATACTATGTAGATGTTCTGTAGATATTATATTACATGCTATGTAGATATTCTGTAGATATTATACTACATACTATGTAGATGTTCTATAGATATTATATTACATACTATGTAGATATTCTGTAGATATTACATTACATACTATGTAGATGATCTGTAGATATTATATTACATGCTATGTAGATATTCTGTAGATATTATATTACATACTATGTAGATGTTCTGTAGATATTATATTACATACTATGTAGATGTTCTGTAGATATTATATTACATACTATGTAGATGTTCTGTAGATATTATATTACATACTATGTAGATATTCTGTAGATATTATATTACATACTATGTAGATGTTCTGTAGATATTATATTACATACTATGTAGATGTTCTGTAGATATTATATTACATACTATGTAGATGATCTGTAGATATTATATTACATGCTATGTAGATATTCTGTAGATATTATATTACATACTATGTAGATGTTCTGTAGATATTATATTACATACTATGTAGATGTTCTGCAGATATTATATTACATACTATGTAGATGTTCTGTAGGTATTATATTACATACTATATAGATATTCTGTAGATATTATATACATACTATATAGATATTCTGTAGATATTATATTACATGCTATGTAGATGTTCTGTAGATATTATATTACATACTGTGTAGATGTTCTGTAGATATTATATTACATACTATGTAGATATTCTGTAGATATTATATTACATACTATGTAGATGTTCTATAGATATTATATTACATACTGTGTAGATATTCTGTAGATATTATATTACATACTATGTAGATGTTCTGTAGATATTATATTACATGCTATGTAGATGTTCTGTAGATATTATATTACATACTGTGTAGATATTCTGTAGATATTATATTACATACTATGTAGATATTCTGTAGATATTATATTACATACTGTGTAGATGTTCTGTAGATATTATATTACATACTATGTAGATGTTCTGTAGATATTATATTACATACTATGTAGATGTTCTGTAGATATTATATTACATACTATGTAGATATTCTGTAGATATTACATTACATACTATGTAGATGTTCTATAGATATTATATTACATACTATGTAGATGTTCTGTAGATATTATACTACATACTATGTAGATGTTCTGTAGATATTACATTACATACTATGTAGATATTCTGTAGATATTATATTACATACTGTGTAGATGTTCTGTAGATATTACATTACATACTATGTAGATGTTCTATAGATATTATATTACATACTATGTAGATATTCTGTAGATATTATATACATACTATGTAGATGTTCTGTAGATATTACATTACATACTATGTAGATGTTCTGTAGATATTATATTACATACTATGTAGATATTCTGTAGATATTATATACATACTATGTAGATGTTCTGTAGATATTACATTACATACTATGTAGATGTTCTGTAGATATTATATTACATACTATGTAGATGTTCTGTAGATATTATATTACATACTATGTAGATATTCTGTAGATATTATATTACATACTATGTAGATGTTCTGTAGATATTACATTACATACTATGTAGATGTTCTGTAGATATTATATTACATACTATGTATATGTTCTGTAGATATTATACTACATACTGTGTAGATGTTCTATAGATATTATATTACATACTATGTAGATGTTCTGTAGATATTATATTACATACTGTGTAGATGTTCTGTAGATATTATATTACATGCTGTGTAGATGTTCTGTAGATATTATATTACATACTATGTAGATATTCTGTAGATATTATACTACATACTATGTAGATATTCTGTAGATATTACATTACATACTATGTAGATGTTCTGTAGATATTACATTACATACTGTGTAGATGTTCTGTAGATATTATATTACATACTATGTAGATGTTCTATAGATATTATATTACATACTATGTAGATGTTCTGTAGATATTATATTACATACTATGTAGATATTCTGTAGATATTATATTACATACTGTGTAGATGTTCTGTAGATATTACATTACATACTGTGTATATGTTCTGTAGATATTATATTACATACTATGTAGATGTTCTGTAGATATTATATTACATACTATGTAGATGTTCTGTAGATATTACATTACATACTATGTAGATGTTCTGTAGATATTACATTACATACTGTGTAGATGTTCTGTAGATATTATATTACATACTATGTAGATATTCTGTAGATATTATATTACATACTATGTAGATGTTCTATAGATATTATATTACATGCTGTGTAGATGTTCTGTAGATATTATATTACATGCTATGTAGATGTTCTGTAGATATTATATTACATACTATGTAGATGTTCTGTAGATATTATATTACATACTATGTAGATGTTCTATAGATATTATATTACATACTATGTAGATATTCTGTAGATATTATATTACATACTATGTAGATGTTCTATAGATATTATATTACATACTATGTAGATGTTCTGTAGATATTATATTACATACTATGTAGATGTTCTGTAGATATTATATTACATACTATGTAGATGTTCTATAGATATTATATACATACTATGTAGATGTTCTGTAGATATTACATTACATACTGTGTAGATGTTCTGTAGATATTATATTACATACTATGTAGATATTCTGTAGATATTATATTACATACTATGTAGATGTTCTATAGATATTATATTACATACTATGTAGATATTCTGTAGATATTATATTACATACTATGTAGATGTTCTATAGATATTATATTACATACTATGTAGATGTTCTGTAGATATTATATTACATACTATGTAGATGTTCTGTAGATATTATATTACATACTATGTAGATGTTCTGTAGATATTATATTACATACTATGTAGATGTTCTGTAGATATTACATTACATACTATGTAGATGTTCTGTAGATATTACATTACATACTGTGTAGATGTTCTGTAGATATTATATTACATACTGTGTAGATATTCTATAGATATTATATTACATACTATGTAGATGTTCTGTAGATATTATATTACATACTATGTAGATGTTCTGTAGATATTATATTACATACTATGTAGATGTTCTGTAGATATTACATTACATACTATGTAGATGTTCTGTAGATATTACATTACATACTGTGTAGATGTTCTGTAGATATTATATTACATACTGTGTAGATATTCTATAGATATTATATTACATACTATGTAGATGTTCTGTAGATATTATATTACATACTGTGTAGATGTTCTGTAGATATTATATTACATACTATGTAGATATTCTGTAGATATTATATTACATACTGTGTAGATGTTCTGTAGATATTACATTACATACTGTGTATATGTTCTGTAGATATTATATTACATACTATGTAGATATTCTGTAGATATTATATTACATACTGTGTAGATGTTCTGTAGATATTACATTACATACTGTGTATATGTTCTGTAGATATTATATTACATACTATGTATATGTTCTATAGATATTATATTACATACTATGTAGATGTTCTGTAGATATTATATTACATACTATGTAGATATTCTGTAGATATTATATTACATGCTATGTAGATGTTCTGTAGATATTATATTACATACTGTGTAGATATTCTGTAGATATTACATTACATACTATGTAGATGTTCTGTAGATATTATATTACATACTATGTAGATGTTCTGTAGATATTACATTACATACTATGTAGATGTTCTGTAGATATTATATTACATACTATGTAGATGTTCTGTAGATATTATATTACATACTATGTAGATGTTCTGTAGATATTATATTACATACTATATAGATGTTCTGTAGATATTATATTACATACTGTGTAGATGTTCTATAGATATTATATTACATACTATGTAGATGTTCTGTAGATATTACATTACATACTATGTAGATATTCTGTAGATATTATATTACATGCTATGTAGATGTTCTGTAGATATTATATTACATACTATGTAGATGTTCTGTAGATATTATATTACATGCTGTGTAGATATTCTGTAGATATTATACTACATACTATGTAGATGTTCTATAGATATTATATTACATACTATGTAGATATTCTGTAGATATTATATTACATACTATGTAGATGTTCTATAGATATTATATTACATACTATGTAGATGTTCTGTAGATATTATATTACATACTATGTAGATGTTCTGTAGATATTATATTACATACTATGTAGATGTTCTATAGATATTATATACATACTATGTAGATGTTCTGTAGATATTACATTACATACTGTGTAGATGTTCTGTAGATATTATATTACATACTATGTAGATATTCTGTAGATATTATATTACATGCTATGTAGATGTTCTGTAGATATTATATTACATACTGTGTAGATATTCTGTAGATATTACATTACATACTATGTAGATGTTCTGTAGATATTATATTACATACTATGTAGATGTTCTGTAGATATTACATTACATACTATGTAGATGTTCTGTAGATATTATATTACATACTATGTAGATGTTCTGTAGATATTATATTACATACTATGTAGATGTTCTGTAGATATTATATACATACTATGTAGATGTTCTGTAGATATTATATTACATACTGTGTAGATGTTCTGTAGATATTATATTACATACTGTGTAGATGTTCTATAGATATTATATTACATACTATGTAGATGTTCTGTAGATATTACATTACATACTATGTAGATATTCTGTAGATATTATATTACATGCTATGTAGATGTTCTGTAGATATTATATTACATACTATGTAGATGTTCTGTAGATATTATACTACATGCTATGTAGATGTTCTGTAGATATTATATTACATACTATGTAGATGTTCTGTAGATATTATATTACATACTATGTAGATATTCTGTAGATATTATATTACATACTATGTAGATGTTCTGTAGATATTGTATTACATACTGTGTAGATGTTCTATAGATATTATATTACATACTATGTAGATATTCTGTAGATATTACATTACATACTATGTAGATATTCTGTAGATATTATATTACATACTGTGTAGATATTCTGTAGATATTATATTACATACTATGTAGATGTTCTGTAGATATTATATTACATACTATATAGATGTTCTGTAGGTATTATATTACATACTATGTAGATGATCTGTAGATATTATATTACATACTATATAGATGTTCTGTAGATATTATATTACATACTATGTAGATATTCTGTAGATATTATACTATGTACTGTAGATATTATATTACATACTGCAGGAACCAACTTCACGGAAGACATCATTGCCTCCATTTACACGGAAGTTGGTCTTTGTCCGAGAGGTTATGACAAACCCCGCTGTCGACTCGAATTCACAGTGCCTAAGTCAGCGAGTAAGTAATAGCAAGTAGTAAGTTAATAGCAAGCAGTAAGTAATAGCAAGCAGTAAGTAATAGCAAGCAGTAAGTTAATAGCAAGCAGTAAGTTAATAGCAAGCAGTAAGTAATAGCAAGCAGTAAGTAATAGCAAGCGGTAAGTAATAGCATGTGGTAAGTTAATAGCAAGCAGTAAGTTAGGTTAGGTTATATTGTGCATGAAGCATTTGCTACTTTTTAAGACTCAATAAATTTCCAAAGCATGAGTTTAGGAAAGAAATCTGCCATGCTTGCACTTGCCATGAACAATATTAACTAGTGATATTTCGGGAGCACAACTCTACAGCTAAACTCTACAGCTAGCAGCTATTGAAGTAATCTGTATTATGATCTGTAGACAAGGAGAACCTGTTTGCGCATGTCGATATCATACCCAGTCCCAGAATTATATCCACTCACTTGCAATGGAACCATTTACCAGAAAAAGTTAGAAATGGAACAGTTAGAGTAAGTTGATTATATAAATAAACATAGTATCTATGTAGATCGCCATAATGTGTATCTACCAAAACATTTGTAGTGGGTGACGCCCACTTAGAGAGCAATTCTATTCTGTTTTTATCAAGACGGTCACACAGGTAATTGTTAATTATACAATCGTCTAAGCATATGACTTGAGATTGATATCTTTTTATTCAAATAAATAAAATGTTAAAATAAACATGTTTATAGTAATATAATAATATAGAAAAGTAATATAGTAATAGAATAAATATATCATTTTTATATGCGATAGTTTTATTAGTCAATAATTAGACAGAAATTCAGTAGTATATGGGATATGTATCAGTATAACAGATTTCAAGCTATCAGTGCATGAGCGAATAACTCCGCGCATGCATAGAATATGTTTGGTAATAGCAGGCCATTTCCTGTCAATCTATTTCTCGTGCATAAACTATTTCGATGTTATGTGTGAGAACTGATCAACATTTCAGACTATTCATTGCCTGAGAAACCCCAAGGACGTGGTTTGCAGTGGTTTTCCATTCTTTAGGAAACTTGGAGTTATTCACCCTAACTTAACATGGAAAGAGTTTTTCCAGCATTTCCTGGATGAGAATAGTGAGTATAATATTTAGCTGTGTTTCTAGTTATATACACTTATAATATTTAGCTGTGTTTCTAGTTATACATATACTTATAATATTTAGCTGTGTTTCTAGTTATACATATACTATAATATTTAGCTGTGTTTCTAGTTATATATATATACTTATAACATTTAGCTGTGTTTCTAGTTATACATGGGGGATATTTCCAATATGTCCGTCAATGGCATGCACACAGGCACCAGAAAAACCTGCTAAACTTGGAGTATGAAGATTTGAAGAAGGTGAGACACTTTTCTATCAACTGGGGAAATCACTCCATGCTTGCTGTTGAAGATTCCTGAAGTATAAACTAGCTAACTACAATGACAGTCAATTGTATATATATTAGTTTGAGCTTCTAATATACAAAACTAGCCTTTAATGTATTTTAATTTAGCACTGTGACTGTTTAGGAATTTGCTGAGTAGCGGGTAAAAATATAGGACAAAAAATGCTGAAAAGTTGCCAAAATTGTGTTGTAGAAATTGTTAACAGTTGGCTATAATCTTAGTTTGACTACCCAATCAGATTCATCGACTAATAACTACCAACTAAGACTCATTTATCCTATAGAAGAAACATTTGCTGCACTAACAAACTTTTTAAGCTTTCATCAGCTTTTTATCTTGTGTGAAATAATTGAAGTCATGCAACCAAAATACTGGTGGTTTTTCTAATCAACACAAACTTTTAAAACTTTTGAAATGGTAATTAAAGTAGTAACACAGCCATTAATAGCTGGTATCTTTTGCTTGTGTTTGATTTTTCTTTGTACTACGACGGGAACTCAAATGCATAGCAGTAAATCAAAGTTGCAGTTTAATGCTGCTTAGTAAAGTTAAATCTTTAGCTCAACAGCGAATTGCATTAACTTATGTTCCTTGAAAGGTTTCTCTCAGTGAAGTTTTACTGCCGAAGAAAGAGAGGGGGGAGGGGGAGAGAGAGAGAACTAATAATTAGATATTTTTTAGAACCTGAGAGAAAACGTAGTCAAGATTGCTGAATTTCTGGGCCAAACTCTAACAGAAGAGCAGATCAAAAGAGTGGTGACTGAAAACACTTTTGAGAACAAAAAGAAAGCTATGGGCTCTCTACACATCATGTACAGGAAGGGTGAGTGCTGGAGTAAAATGTATTTTGGGAAAATAGAGCTTAAAGATAGTATTACACAACATTTATCATCTCTGAATTCTAGTGTAACCAGGGAATGTGATTAGGAGTTGATCTCGATGAATTGATAGAATTATCATCATGTAACCAATTACGTTGGGTATTGAACTCGTCCAATCACAGTAGCTGTTGGGTATTGAACTCGTCCAATCACAGTAGCTGTTAGGTATTGAACTCGTCCAATCACAGTAGTTGTTTTATAGGAAAGTCCGGAGGTTGGAGGTCAGAGTTGACAGTGGAACAAAATGAACTGATGGATGAGAAGATAAAATCAGAATTTGAAGACTTGGAAGAATTAAATTTACAATATGACTGATTACCTACAGTTAGTAAAGTGACTGATTACCTATAGTTATTAAAGTGACCGATTGTCTACGGATAGTAAAATGGCTGCTTGCATAAGCAAGATGCTTGTTTATGCAGACTTCTGTCAGCCAACTATGACTATCCTTGGTGGAAGTGAGTAACTGTATTATGTAACAATTTAAACAGACTCAGTAAATTGCATTCAGACAATGAATTTGGCTTCTTTTAAAGAATAATGTATTCCAATTAAATAACAAAATTTAAATGAATTCTTTATACCTAATGAGTTTTCTCCATAATAAGCTAGTCAACTTGATGATAATAAACTTACCATACCTTATAAAACTTTCCCGGTGCACCTGCTTATGTAGAAATAGGATCATAGTTTTAACAATACTGCAATAGTTTAGGTTAGAGTTTTATTACAACAGTTTGTACAACTCAGTTGAGTTGCATGTGATCAGAATGAATAACTTAACTGACTCGCAGAGTGTCACAGAATAAACACACATACGAGAATTTGAAACTTGAGTTAGATTTGAGGAAAATATATGACTCTACCAGTTGCAAAGAGGACACAAACAGCCAATATGATTTTTATTTGTAGAACAAATTAAGAAACCTATTCTTTAAATAATGCTGCAAATCTCTATAAATATTGGTTGCAAGTTTCAAATTTATTTTATAACTCTTAAGGTGGATCGCAATTTTAAGCACTTGGGAGAGAAACTTTGTTTGGCAGAGCTAATTGGCTGCATTACTCATCTTCAGTATCTGGTAGGTTTGGTAGTACCAGGGTACAAGGTAACAGCTCTGCCATCACAGTGTGGTGTAGCACCAGGGCTACCAAGTTAGACCACTCCATATCTAAACCCTGGAATAGAAACATTGTTAAGTTTGTCATATTTTGAGATTAGTAAATTCAAAAAGTTTCACTCACTGACTTTCAATGAATTCCTTTGAGACTTATAACATTAATTCAATGATAGATGGATAGTATGAAGAGATCTTTAAAATTGTTAACTTTGGGTCTCACAACATTCACATTGCCTATATTTTAATTAAAAAAAGTTGAACTTTATAGGTACCCTAAAACTCAAAGTTCAAAATTTTTTAGTACTGCATGGTCAAAAGTTATAATTCTTAATAACAGCTTCAGTTATTTAGCAGCAAAACTTGACCTTGAACTTGACCCCATCTTTTGTGTTGACTATCAGATAGTGAGCTACTCCTGTAGCGTGATCGTCTGAGTTGGTTCGTAGCGACAGCGTGTAGTCTCCTTTGTAGGTGCTGCTGTACCTCACAACAAAACTTCCCATTTCTCTCTTTAGTAAGTAGTCTAGTACTTGCTCTCTGTCAGCAATAAATTAGGAGTTACTCTCTCTATGTAATTTCTAATACTGGCAGCCCTCACTACTCTTGCTGTGGTTAATTCAAACACACAGCTATCCAATTGCTATGACAACATAACAATAGGACTTATACGCTATGATTATAATACATTCATGTTACGTGACTGTTTGTCAAACACTAAAAATGGACTCGCTGTTAAGGAGTTAAATATTTAACCTAAAAATCAAAATATGCAGTCTGTATTTTCTTAGGAAACCTTTTTAATAAACAACATGTATATACAATACTATAAATTCTTAGTTAACAAATGGAAGCTGAATTCATATCTTGAGTGAATAATACAAAATTAAAACTGTGGAACAAAAATTGCTAGAACCATATGATTATAAAATATACAATGGGTGGTAGTCACCTTGAATTGTCTGGCTTAAACCAGGAGTGCTTCTTCAAATCTTCTTTCTGTTTTTCACTCAAGGGACTAAAAATGCATGGATTGAGCATAACACTAACAATAAAGTTTTTCCTATGAGATGAATATAATATAATTATTCTAATAAAAGACTACAATTATATGTAAAGCTTATAAAAGACAATTTCTATCCATATAGCTGTTCTATACAACATGAATACCATACCATCAGTTCTGTAGTAAAACATCTCCTAGGAACTCCTCCATCAAAACTATTTTTACAGAAGTTCTACTCTATAATTTATGCTAAGACATGTCAAATAATTACCCTGTTTCTTTCTCGTTACTTTTTTCTTCACTTTTCAAAACTCTTCTATTCTAAAAGAAGATAAGCTATTTAAAGTATATTAATGTACTCCTATAGCTTGACCCATTTTGAAAGCTTGAATAAACAACATTGTTACATTAGAATATATAACGAATTAAAATTCAACATATTATATTATGGCATAACGCTTAAAATATGTTATAATATAGCATATTATGTAATAATATAATATGCTACAGTAAAATTTATCAGATTATTTTACAATATAGTATGCTATATTAAAGTATTTATTACATTTTATAACATAATATAGTATGTTAAACAATCAAAATACCCGAGCTAACTCTTTCCGATTTTTTTCTTGAACTTCCGTAAATAAAATCCTTTGCTCATCCAGCTGTTCCATTATTCTAAAGTTGAATATTGTAGCGACAGAATTCTGCTCTAAGTGGGCCGATTTAAATGCACTTCCTGTAACTTTGTTCAACTCTTCAACCTTAAGGACAGGAAAAATATTACATGGCAATATACTGTATTGTATTATACTGTAATGTGTATTCCAATATATTGTAATATATCATCATATATTATGTTTTATTGTAAACTATTATGTTATGTAGTCTTATACTATTTTATGCTATATTGCAATATATTATATTGCATTTTATTATATATGACCTTATATTTTAGTAAATTATTTTGTATTATATTATTTCATAAGATTGAAACGCATTGTATTACCATATTATTTTATATTGTGTTTTATTATATTATATTTTACACCATAATATTATGGTTTTTTTATATTATATCATATTATTTGTATTGTATTATAACGATACTTACAAGCAAGCACTTGTCCAATTATTGTAGATTGCACCAGAGTAATATAATTGCTTGTAAAAGCTATTTCACTTATTTACATGAACACACATCACTTAGTAAACATAAACAAATATTACCAAAAAGCTCGTACATATATTCAAGTCTAATAGTAATGGCTTTTCACTCGTATTTCATTTATAACTTTTAGGATTGTTACCAATTCGTACCCAAGATGATAAACTCTGTGCTAACGTGCTTGATTCCCTGCACATAAAACGCAGATATAGAAAGCTTCATATGATTTATAAGAGTTCAACATGCTAGAGACTAACTTGAGCAGCTTTCTCTGCAGTGAACACGTGGCAATAGGAAGTGTTGAGTGAGCACCTCGGCTCTCTCACCAGAAAGCAGAAGATTCTGTCCTCTGGCACACAAGTGCAGTACGAGATTCTGTGCATTGCGTGTGCCATCAGCAAAATCTGCAATATGTTAATATACTTACAAGGGATAGTTGCTGTGTGACGTGTACATATCGCATATTGCTTTGTTCCTGTTGAAGATTCCTTATTACAATGATTACTTAGCTATAAGACTGTATGTATGAACAACCTAAAAGCTACAAGATAAACTACTAGCTGTCACATTTCTGTGAGAGAGCACTTGCACAAAGTGACAGGGTAAATAGTAACAGTAGAGACAAGCCTGTGGGAGAGCACTTGCACAAAGTGACAAGGTAAATAGTAACAGTAGAGACATACCTGTGGGAGAGCACTTGCACAAAGTGACAAGGTATAAATAGTAACAGTACAGACATACCTGACCCTTTTTGTCAGTGACTTTGATGCCTTTAGATGAGATGATGATCAGCACTGGCCTTGACCTCAGAATCACCTGCAGGTCAAGGTAAATCAGACATTAGAAGTGGCTGTGGCAGCTATAGATGCTGCTTAAGCAGCAATGGTGGAATATAATAATAGCCAATAAAAAATTGTCGTGTTGGGAGAAAAATAATTGAAGTCGAAGTTAGGCAAACGTCCAGGATCAAACAAAAGCTATCATAATATCGATATATTGTTAAGATATCAAGATGCTAATAAAAGTTGTAGCCTTTCGTTAGCGTAGAGTAGAGTATAACTTAATACAGTCACCATTAGTATATTTCTCCCACGTTCATATGATATAAGATTATAATATTATATAAAAGACAGAAGACTGTGACATTTCCTTACCTTCATTAGACTCAGTTGTCTTCTCATGAACTCAGTTCTGACAGCTTGATCCGTTCCTGGTACGGAGAACGTTCCGGCATACTATAAACAGAACACTATGAGAATATTCCGGCATACTGTAAACAGAAGAGTTTGAGAATGCAATATATTGTAGTAAAAATTTTACAGCCTCTGTTTCATTATTATAATAGCCATTCATATCTTTCCACACCTCGGCGTAGCGGACATATGCACTTTCATCCTTGTATTTCTGTAAGATGGGTGGTGCCAGTTGACCCCCCAACACTGCACCAGGCTCAAATGACTTTGCTGCACCTTTTAAATCATTTTTATCTTTTCTTCTTTGTAAGTACTAACATGACAAAGCAAATTGGTAAACTGTCTACACATGGTATATTCATCATTCCAATATAATATAAGTAATATAATGGTCCTTCATTAAGCATTATCAAATTATAGGAAAGATAACATATTCAACTTAATAAACAGTTTTAAAATTAAATTTTATTTCTATTTTTTATTCAAAATTTTATTTAAATAAGTTTTATTACTTGCGTAGAAGTTATAATTTATGACAAAGCCAATCCCAATGCTTCATAATGTAAAGGAGTTATAAACTATAAACAACTATTATCAATATTATCTTACTAAATATTATACATTAAAGTTGTACCTTTTCTTTCTTTATCTTAAACTCATTAATGTCTTGTTCTTCTATATTCTGCTTAGCTTTCAACAAGTAAGCCATTATAATACTTCACTTCAAGTAAACAGCATTGTGTCAAATATTTGAGTCATCAATTATCAATGTAAATAAGTCAATTGTTTGCCAATTCCTTGCATTTTTCATATAAATTTTAAGTCGAAAAGCATTACGTAAATAAAGTTATAATTAACGGTTTATTTGATTAAGTTTAGATGGCAAACATCTTCACACTTCATTCAGTTTGTGGCTCTAATAATAAATAAAAAATATAATGATTATTGATTGCAACTTTAGTATTTTTTCTGTTTAATTTCAAAACTGAAAAATACACTTTTACGTGCTTCACGCAAAAATTATTGAGCTGAGAAAATTAGAAAAAAAACAAGAAAGCATAAAATATTAATGTAAAGCTTAATAGTAAATAAGTGCCACACTAGTCAATGTTGTGCGTTGTTATTTGAAATAAGGACGTATAGTTTATTACCTCCACAAATGCGAGATGATGTCAGTAAGAAAATGTAATCTCGTGGCAGGTATGTTGGAGTCTGCACTCGTTGTAGTACTATATATAGAAATATTAGAAATATTTACAATTATTATTAAATATACAGATACACTTGGTTTAGCTACTGCTACTTTTATTAAAGTATATTAATAAATGTTTGACTTCTCATTATTTTACAAAAGCCAATACACAGTTTATGTTTATGATATTTTAATAAAACATACTTTAAAAAACCTGAAAAATATTTATGCACTATTCTGTACACAAATATAACTATAAGTTTTTAGGGCTGGAAGTTATCTCAACTTACAAGTAGTTGTGATTTTATGCATAAATAAGACTGGTTTATAGATTAGCCAGAGTTATTATACACCTGCATGTTGTGAAAGTGGCTTAGTGACTTGAGCCATGCATAGAAACTTGTTAAATGATAAATTATATTATATATATAATATATATTATATATAATATATACTATATATAATATATAATATATATATATATAATATATATATATTATATATATATATATATATATATACATATATATATATATACATATAAATATATATACATATATATATATATATATATGTATATATATATAAATATATATATATATATATATATATATATATATATATATTATATATTATATTATATATATAATATTATATATATTGTATGTATGTTTGTACACTTGGTGTAAAAAGTTCCCCAATAGTGAGCACACAGCGTATACCTTAGTATATCAGGTCAATAGCCAAAACCTATTAAACTTGTGTTAAGATAAATAACTGAACACCAAATAACATAATACTTACACCTTATGCAGAAAACATGGTGTATTTCAGCTGCCATCTCCGTGCTGACTCTCACCCTAGTAGCAGACCAATACCGTCTCATCTACACGGAGACACTGACCAGCTCTGACCTAATGATCAGCCGAGGAGAGGCAGCGGTTACAGAAGTAGGCTGTGCTGTTGAGTGTAGCAACTCTGCTGCCGATTGCATTGGGTTCCAGGTTGAAGGGGCAGAGTCACGCTGTGTCCTTCTGTATTGTGTAAATCTTGAACGTCTGCTGAACACATCTGGAGAAGCTAAAGTGTACTTGGTGAATGGTACTGCCACTTCACATCTACTGGCACAAAGTAAGCCTAGTAAACAGAGTGCACAGAGTAGTGAGTAAACAGAGTAGAGTATACAGAGTAGAGTATACAGAGTAGAGTAAACAGATTATACAGAGTAGTGTATACAGAGTAGAGTATACAGAGTATACAGAGTAGAGCATACAGAGTATACAGAGTAGAGTATACAGAGTATACAGAGTAGAGTAAACAGATTATACAGAGTAGAGTATACAGAGTATACAGAGTAGAGTATACAGAGTAGAGTATACAGAGTAGAGTATACAGAGTAGAGTATACAGAGTAGCGAGTATACAGAGTAGAGTATACAGAGTAGAGTATACAGAGTAGAGTATACAGAGTAGAGTATACAGAGTAGAGTATACAGAGTAGAGTATACAGAGTAAAGCATACAGAGTAAAGTATACATGAGTAAAGTATACAGAGTAAAGTATACAGAGTAGAGTATACAGAGTAGTGAGTACACAGAGTACACAGAGTAGTGAGTACACAGAGTATACAGAATAGTGAGTATACAGGGTAGGCAATATTCTAAACTTACAGATAAGCCGGCTATGCAGTCATCGACCATGGAAGATGCAACCTATTCATTCGATGCTTCTAAAGCAAATGATGGGATTTATCTCCCCTCTGACCACCCGTATATGGCGGAGTTTGCCGGAATGATCTCAACGGAGGTGGAGAATAACCCATTCTGGAGGGTAGATTTGTTGGCCAACCACTGTGTGTGGGCTGTGAACATACTGAATCGAGCTGAAAGAGGTACGGAGGATATAAAGTTAGCTTAGGTTGCTTAAACTTTTACTCAACGAGTTTTACTATTGTTCTTCCAAAAGAAATATCAATGCACTGTAATGTAAAACTTTAATAGTAAAAATATGTTTGACAAAAATTTTTCATTAGCAATATCTTAGAGCTAAATTTATCTTTCATACTATTAGCTCAAAAAAAGTTCTCAATGTATGTTACTCTTATATAGAGCAATATTCATGGACCTGGATAAGCACCAAGAACGTCGAAGTGAGAGTAGCCGAGACCGAAAAGGATCTGGAAGATTCCATGAGCTTGTGTACCTACCATAATGGGAGTGTTAACCAGTACTACACCTTGTTGGAGTGTAGAACACCAATTACTGGGAGATATGTGCAGGTTCAGATACTTACTGAGACGGCTTTACAGGTCTATGAAATTGAGGTTCACGGCCTTTAGGGCAGACAAATACTTGCTAGCACTATTAGTTCTGTAAGATTTAACCGGATTTATTGTGTTTTATATGCGTAAGAAAACAGCAACCCAATGTATATTCTAATATATAAATGTTATAATGCAATATATTCCTACTGTAATATAAAAGCATAATAATACAATAATCTAAATGCATGTGTGAAAAATATGCAAGGCTATAGCAATGAAAAAAAAATACCAAGAATGATTATATAATTTACGATAACATGAATATTACTGTGTATTTTTAATCTATCCTGTGCGATAAGTTTATATTTTGAAAAATATTCAACAATCTATTTAGAATTAGAATAGACAAACCAAGTCCTAAATATATCAGAACTGAAAATCTAACATTGTCGTATCTATGATGTTGAAAAAAATATTGTTGTCCTAAATGCTTGTAGTTAGAGTTTCAGAGTTAAACAATATTTATATTATTTCTATTTGTATTTTGTGTTGTTTTATTTCTACATAACTGTGTTGCATGCACGTTAAGCACCTTTATTATCAAAATTGTTCCTTAATTAATGTCTCAGTTAAAAATTAATTCATTTTTTTATAGAAACTATATAAAAGTGTTAGGATAGCAATTGTAAGACATGGATAATATGTTACCAGACGTAAATTTTTAACTTTGATGTAAAAGCAAACAATTTGGAAGGTGAGATGATAAAACTCATAGCTGGTCACACGACAATGTCATGCGATCACATCACAAGTGCATGTCACATAAACACGTATTGTAATAGAAGGTATAAGTATTCAATGGGAAATCTCTTGTGTAATCAGTTATTAAGCATAGAATCAATTCCCTCTACAGTAAACAAAATAAATAATTTATTTGTAAAGAGTATATTTTTCCTGACAGTTAGGATTTCTATTCATCATACTAAAAACATTTTTTGTTTAAATTTTCTATATACTTGAATATTTAATTGAATCAAACCAGGTTTGTTAAATCATGATTCTAAAAGATCTATTTTATTTCAAAACTTGTTTGTTTTGCATTAGCACATTGCAGCTATAACCTCACTTCCACTGTACACGTTCTTGAAGGTTTTGAGTCAAATATTCAGCAGCAGCGTGTGGCAACAGATGTTATATATGTAGATGTTTATATTTCTCTCATATATGTCATATAAAGTATGATACTATTCTGTACATCTAAATCAATATTTAATTTAAAGTAAAGTCAGTAATAATGAGAATAGTGAGTTATATATTGCAAATGGCACTGAATAAAAGGAAGTTGGTGATTGGTTGAGTTAGAAGTAAAAACTCTTTTGATGTTTCATGTTAAGATTGCTGTTTATTTGCTTACCAACCTTCAAAGCTGATGGCTACAGAAACTCTTCTGGACTACAATTAAATTAGGCTGTTAGTCAACTGCTTTAGATAATTAAAAGGCTGAGGGTCTCACTGGTAAGGTGAGGTGGGCGTAGATAAAGAGCTCAATCCCACTACCCGAAGAGGACAGAGTGTAGACAAGAGAGATGAGCATAGAAAAAGAGCTCAACACAATTTAAACACTCTGAACTGATTGGTTTAGAATTAGCTATGATTATATAACTATTCCATTATATTACCATCAGCTCTACATCATAACATTGTATTGATTTCTAAATTATTTATTTATGTATTTACTGGATATTGAACTTCAAACACATGTAAGACTGATAAACATTCTACATCTGATACATGAGCTTGCGTGTCTAACAAAATATGTGTAGCACAAACCTAATTTGTATTGTAGCAGGTAAGTCTTTATATCAAAACACTTTTGTTTAGTAAATCTATAATTATATACTCACGTAGAATAACCAGATTTATTCACTGCTTAAGAATTGAGTAAAGTTTTGCACATTACAAAATCTTTTTATTTAGATAACCAAATGAACTTATTTTTATAGTTCTGGTTTGAGAATACAAAATTCTATGTATTAAAATCTCATTCAACGATGAAGAAAAAGTGCTTACATCTAGCTTAAGCAAACATGTGAGCGATACGGGCATATAGTTGAAAAACTCATGAAGCATAATAGTGATGTACTTTCACTATTCAATAAATAATATGTATAAGTATGCGCTGTTGATTTTCAGGAGCTGTTTCCATGGTTGCCATGGTAACATCAACAGACAACAACTTTACAGGGGCATACTACAAAAGGGCTAATGCAGATCAAATCAACTTTGACCTAGTAGCTGGGCAGAGTATCTTGGCTGGACATAAAGCTGGTTGTGCCATGGAGTGTGCCAACTCAGACTATGGGTGTCTGGGAATTCTGTATGACAGAAGAAATGAGAGTTGTTTTCTCATGTCATGTGTTAATTTAAATCTGTCTACGGACAGTTCTGGAAACACAGAAGTAGACTTCCTGGTCAGAATTGATTTGACTCTTAGTCATCTGTTAGCTAGAGGTAATTATATGAGTCATCTGTTAGCTAGAGGTAATTATATGAGTCATCTGTTAGTTAGAGGTAAATATATGAGTCATCTGTTAGCTAGAGGTAATTATATAAGTCATCTGTTAGCTAGAGGTAATTATATGAGTCATCTGTTAGTTAGAGGTAATTATATGAGTCATCTGTTAGCTAGAGGTAGTTATATGAGTCATCTGTTAGCTAGAGGTAACTATATGAGTCATCTGTTAGTTAGAGGTAATTATATGAGTCATATGTTAGCTAGAGGTAATTATATGAGTCATCTGTTAGCTAGAGGTAGTTATATGAGTCATCTGTTAGTTAGAGGTAATTATATGAGTCATCTGTTAGCTAGAGGTAATTATATGAGTCATCTGTTAGCTAGAGGTAATTATACGAGTCATCTGTTAGCTAGAGGTAATTATATGAGTCATCTGTTAGCTAGAGGTAATTATATGAGTCATCTGTTAGCTAGAGGTAATTATATGAATCATCTGTTAGTTAGAGGTAATTATATGAGTCATCTGTTAGTTAGAGGTAATTATATGAGTGAAAACATATAGATATTTTTTATGTTTCAAAAAGTTTAACTTTAAAGTATAATTTAATTTTTTCCTGACATGCCATATTAGTTAGTTATATTTGTGTAAATCAACTCTGGTTGGTTTATTTATAAGCATACTAAAAGAAATCCATAGTCTAGTTAGTGACTGTAAGGAGTCTATTTGGAATGCACAGCTTGTATTCTGAATATAAAATCACACTTCCCATGTCCGTAATCTAGGAATTATACTTGTAGGTAAACCAGCATTTTCTTCTTCTGTAAACTTAAATGATGAAACTCGCTGTGGTGCACAGAACGGTAATGATGGTATTTATCTCCCCTCTGATGCTGGTATACCTGAAGCAAGCCAAATTGTCATAACAACTGTAGAACAGAATCCCTACTGGAAAGTTGACCTGCTGGACACGCATTGCATTTGGGCTGTGCGAATACTAAATGCAGCAGAACGAGGTGAGAATTGTCTTCCCCACACGACCTTGAATACTTTATTTTTGTGAATTTATTAATCCAACACAAGTTAGACTTTAATACTGCATTAACCATTGGAGAGAGCTGATTCACTTACTTGTTTACTTTGTCTTTCTAATAATAGATATTTATACTTCAGATGGTTGGATTTATGTGAAGAATATTACAATAGGTGTGGCTGAAGCAGAAGAAGATCTAGAAAATTCCATGAACCTGTGCGCTAACCACCCTGGAATTCTGAATCAATACTATACAACACTCAACTGTACAACACCAATGGCTGGCAGATTTGTTCAAATGACCATGCAAACCACTCATGATGCTAAACTGGTCTTTTATGAAATTGAAGTTCACGGCTTTTGAATCATTTTTGCCAGCAATATATTCTTATTAAATAAAATGCTAACAATTGATATAAATTACTTTTTAATTGTTTATTTTGTTGTATTCCCGGTATTATTCAAATCGATGTTTGCCATAATTATTTAAGCTTTTTTCAAGATGCTGTAATGCGTTTCTAAATCTAATTGAAGTTTGAAAATTTAGTGAAATCAAGTAAAGCAGCATATATATGAATTGTTTTATAAATAAATGATCTTAAAGTTCATACATTTATTATACCCAACAGAGATTATGAATATATAATTTAGTTATACATGTATTTTACAGTACTTTAAAGTATAATATATGCTACAACTTCCCCTTAGATCAGCTGAGTGTTTGGCAAGACCAATGGGAAGAGTAATCTATCACTCATCCTATAAGTTCATCATTATTTTGGTTTACTCCGGTTACTGGAAGCTGCATTTTGTTTGTTTACTTTAAACATTTCACATTGAGTTTATATGATGTGCTTTGAAATGCGTCAGAAGCTAATTTTATTTCTTGAAGTCACTCTACTAAATGTTACTGTTTGAATAATGCTACTAGGAATTTTCATCATCTCGATGTTTCTGTCACAGATCGGTACAAGCTTTTGTTTAATTAGGTACAAGTTTTTTGTTTGAATTAAATATTCCTATCATTCTTATGGTTCAATAAATTTTCAGCGTTGTATTACTTATTTAATATCAGTATCTTTCATTAGCTTGCTAACTAATTAATATAAATACATTTCTGCAGAATGTAGTTAACTAAAATAGTTAGGGTATGTTGCATAGCCCGTTGACGACTGCTGTTGGCTAGCTAAAGTTCAAGATGCTCTACGGCTCTGAAATTCAACATTATGTTAAAAAAATTATGAGTGGGCAGAGAAAAAGAACCCAACATAATTTAAACTAAAACATTCTAAACTGATTGGCTAAGGAATGGCTTTGATTAGCTTTTATATAAATGGCGCCGTCGAATCCCCTGCTCCATTATTACCATCAGCTCTACAGCATTGCATTGTATTAATTTCTAAATTATTTATTTATACGTATTGACTAGATATTGCACTTCAAACACATGTAAAACTGATAAATATTCTACATGTGATACATGATCTTGCATGTCTAACAAAAAATGTGTAACGTAAACCTAACTTGTGTTGTAGCAGGTAAGTCTTTGTACCAAGCATATTTGTTTAGTAAATCTGTAATTATATATAATTGTGTAAAATAACCAGATTTATTTGCTGCTTAAGAGTTGAGTAAAGTTTTGCAAATTACAAGATTTATTCATTTAGATAACCAAATGCACTTAGTTTTGTAGCCACACACACTTATTTGCAAGGTTTTAATTCAAAAATATACAACACCACGTAAGTAAAATCTTATTCAACGATAAAGAAAAAGTGCTTACATCTAGCATAAGCAAAAATGTGGGTAATATGGGCAGTTAGTTGAAAAATTTATAGAGCATATTAGTGATGCACTCTTACTTTTCAATAAATGATGTGTATAATTATGCACTGTTGATTTTCAGGAGCTGTTTCCATGGTCGCCATGGTAACATCCACAGACAACAATGTTACCAAGGCATACTACAGAATAGTTAACGCAGATCAAATCAACTTTGACCTAGTAGCTGGGCAGAGTACCTTGGCTGGACATAAAGCTGGTTGTGCCATGGAGTGTGCCAACTCAGACTATGGGTGTCTCGGGGTTCTCTACGACAGAAGAAATGAGAGTTGTTTTCTCATGTCTTGTGTTAATTCAAATCTGTCTACGGGCAGTTCTGGAAACATAGAAGTAGACTTCCTGGTCAGAATTGATTTGACTCTTAGTCATCTGTTAGCTAGAGGTAATTATATGAGTCATCTGTTAGCTAGAGGTAATTATATGAGTCATATGTTAGCTAGAGGTAATTATATGAGTCATATGTTAGCTAGAGGTAATTATATGAGTCATCTGTTAGTTAGAGGTAATTATATGAGTCATCTGTTAGCCAGAGGTAATTATATGGGTCATATGTTAGTTAGAGGTAATTATATGAGTCATATGTTAGCTAGAGGTAATTATATGAGTCACCTGTTAGCTAGAGGTAATTATATGAGTCATCTGTTAGTCAGAGGTAATTATATGAGTCATATGTTAGCTAGAAGTAATTATATGAGTCATATGTTAGTTAGAGGTAATTATATGAATGAAAACATATATCGATATTTTTTATGTTTCAAAAAGTTTAACTTTGAAATTGTTTAATCTTCTCCTGACATGCTATATTAGTATTATATTTGTGTAAATCGACTCTGGTTGGTTTATTCAAAAGCATACTAAATGAATTTCATTGCCTAGTTATTGATTGTAATGAGTCTATTTAGAATGCATAGCTTGTATTCTGAATTCAATATCACACTTCCCATGTCCATATTCTAGGAACTATATTTGAGTAATGGATTATCAATATGATTAAGGCGATTGTTTGCCAATTCCTTGGATTTTTCACATTAATTGGCCACGAGCAATAAATAATACTACAATTGTGAGCGTTGTAGGATCATGTATTTAGGTAGAAAAGCATTAAGTAAATGAAGCTATAATTTACAGTATGTTCGATTAAGTTTAGATATGCAAACATCTTTACATGTTATATTCAAGTCGTGGCTCTAATAATAAATATATGGAATTTATCAACGCCCTTATAATATAATTATTGATTAGACTTTAGTATTTTCTCTGTTTAATTCTATTTTTAAAGCTCTATAAACACACTATTATTAGTTTCACACAATAATTATTGATCTGAGAAAATTAGAAAGAAAACAAGAAAGCATAAATTATTAATATAAAGTCTAATAGTAAATAAGTGCAGCAATAGTCAAAGTTGTGCATTGTTATTTGAAATAAGGAGGTATAGTTTATTACCTCCACAAATGCGAGATGATGTTAGTGAAAAACTGTTATGTCATGGCAGGTATGTTGCAGTCTGAACTTGTTGCAGCACTATATATAAATATTAGGAATACCTACATTTACTGGGTATACAGCTACACTTGGTTTAGCTACTGCTACATTTATTACTAGATATACAGCTACACTTGGTTTAGCTACTGCTACATTTATTACTAGATATACAGCTACACTTGGTTTAGCTACTGCTACATTTATTACTAGATATACAGCTACACTTAGTTTAGCTACTGCTACATTTATTACTAGATATACAGATACACTTAGTTTAACTACTGCTACATTTATTACTAGATATACAGCTACACTTGGTTTGGCTACTGCTACTCTTATTACTAGATATACGCAGCTACACTTGGTTTAGCTACTGCTACTCTTATTACTAGATATACAGCTACACTTGGTTTAGCTACTGCTACTCTTATTACTAGATATACAGTTACACTTAGTTTAGCTACTGCTACATTTATTACTAGATATACAGTTACACTTGGTTTAGCTACTGCTCCATTTATTACTAGATATACAGCTACACTTGGTTTAGCTACTGCTACATTTATTACTAGATATACAGCTACACTTGGTTTAGCTACTGCTACATTTATTACTAGATATACAGCTACACTTAGTTTAGCTACTGCTACATTTATTACTAGATATACAGATACACTTAGTTTAACTACTGCTACATTTATTACTAGATATACAGCTACACTTGGTTTGGCTACTGCTACTCTTATTACTAGATATACGCAGCTACACTTGGTTTAGCTACTGCTACTCTTATTACTAGATATACAGCTACACTTGGTTTAGCTACTGCTACTCTTATTACTAGATATACAGTTACACTTAGTTTAGCTACTGCTACATTTATTACTAGATATACAGTTACACTTGGTTTAGCTACTGCTCCATTTATTACTAAATATACAGATACACTTGGTTTAGCTACTGCTACTTTTATTAAACTGTAGAAATAAATGTTTCATTATTAAAAGTTACACTCGCTTCTGGCCTTGAATAAACCGGTTATTATAATTTTAAGAGTATTTTCTATTATGAAAAAACTTCTTAAAGTGATGGCAGACCTTAATTCTAGCTAAAATCAGTCATTTTAATTTGACCTCTCAGAACCGCCATTTTGAAATTGAAAACTCAAAATGATAAAATTAATTTATAATATGATTCAAAATATAGTGGCTTTAACATTTCTGTTTATTTAGATGTTCTTCTAAATGTTATCTGAATAAAATAAATTTGCTCTCTATAATTTGACAGCAGTTTCTTGCATTTGAAAGTAGCGTTAAAATTTACCGATAATTTTGAAATTTAAGGATTAAATTGAAAAGCAACTAGCTGGCTTGGTAGCTATTAATTTAATCAAATTTAATGGCTATAATTATCCAAAAATTACCAAGCTGTACTATCAGCATCAATTACAAAAACTTTTAGGCTGTCCGGTTGAAAAGTGGAAGTTTAAAGTAAGCGCTATTGTTTGTTTACCTAAAAGACCATATATGGTCCATTGATCTGTGGATAGTGTCGCTTTGAGGGACATATATGGTCCATTGATCGCGTAAGGGTTAAAGGGACCTGGATTGCTGACAATGAGTTTAGTAAATCAATAAAGCTTTATATGTATGTGCTACAATTGGTCCTATTACTTTGCAAGCTGTTTCTGCTTAAGCCATTGAAAACTATCAGGCATAACTTTCCCAACTGTAAGTGCATGTAATAATTATAATGCTTTATAGCAATGTCTATTGATTTTACGTTGTTTATGCTCCAAGGTTAAATACCATTGTGAGGTTGAGTGAGTGAGGTTGGTAGGAGAAAGTTGGTATAGAGGAGAAGGCTGATAGGAGAAGGTTGGTATAGGAGAAGATTGATAGAAGAAGGTTGTGAATCAAAGATGGCATCACTTAGCTGGGTAGTAGCTGGCGAGTTGAATGATGTAGATAAATTAAGAAATAAGTTAGCTTTGATGTCAACTGCTGAGAGACTGGAATATTTAAATCAACAAATTGAAGAGAGCACACAGGGGGCACACAGGGGCACACAGGGGGCACACAGGGGCACACAGGGGCACACAGGGGGCACACTAATGCAGATAATTGTAGAGATAAATCGACTGGATTTGTTGGAATGTGTTGCAGACTCTGTACCACTAGCTGATTTGCTCACTCTAATAACCACACAGAACGATGATGGCAACACAGTTGTACATTGTGCTGCATTGAATAATCAGGTTGGACTCCTTCAGCACTTGCTAGGCAAATTACCATCATTGCATTCATTTGACCTATTGAGTTTACAAAACAAGGATAATAATACAGCCCTGCACTGCACTGCACAAAAGGGTTTTGTGGATGCAGTGCAGTGTATTCTGGCTTCAGTGGCAGCAACTGAGTTAGGCAAACTTTTGTGTGTCAAGAATACGAAAGGAAATACTTCTTTGCTCTGTTCAACAAAAGAAGGTCATACAGAGGTGGTGAGATACATGCTAGAGATTGCACCATGCGCTCTTTTGCCTAAACTACTAAGTATGAAAAATAAAAAGGGCAATACTGTTTTACACTGGGCAGCATTTAACTGCAAAACAAAGATAGTGGCTCAGGTATTTGATTTAGTATTGAGTGAGCAATTTTGCTCTTTGCTCAAAATACAAAACAAGGCAGAGAGAACAGCCTTGCATTGTGCAGTAACTAAGGGCCACACAAAAGCTGTGAAATGTATGTTAAGGTGTGTGCCAGCTGCTGACCTAGCAAGACTGCTTGCTGTTCAAGATGCTGATGGTGAGACAGTCTTTCACCATGCAGTTGACAGCAATCATGTAAAAATTACAAAATTCATGGCAGCATGCTTACAAGCTGCTGACTTATACAAGGTGCTTGTTTTACAAAACAGAGAAGGCAATACTGCAATACACTGTGCTGTAGAACAAGCTGACACAGAGGTATTAACTGGTTTGCTCAACAAGCTGCTATTATTTCAAAGTCTGAACATAATATCAAACATTAGAAATTCAGATTTCTCCACTCCACTTGAAATGGCAAAAGCTAGTAACCGACTAGAAGCTGTGTTAAGCCTAGAAGAATATGTGGAAAGATCTAAACACAATATTACAGGTGTGGTGCAATTTTTTCTTTGCATCTAATATATTATATGCTATTTTATTTTAATAACATAATGAATTACACAGAATATATAAGTAATAATACAAATATCTTGAACACATTTTATTATTTGAATTTATGCTTGCACATTTTCTCATTTTATTTTCAAGCTAAAACTAAATTTATAATGTAAATATTATTTTTACGATCATATTCTCAGGTTTAATTGGATGTGTCAGTACATAAAATATCATTAACTTTTTCTAATTCCAATTGCATGAAACTTGTATAAAGCTGCTCAAAGTTCATATAGTAACATAGCAATAGACCCTTTTCAGAAGTACCCAATAGCCCCCTCACAATTATGAGTTGTGTCCTCCCAAAATGAAAATTGGTGAACAAAATAAACTTAAACGTATTTTTGTGATTTTGGTTGCTGAGCAATGCTGAAGTGCCACTTCAGCATTGCTCAGCAACCAAAACCACAAACATGCTTTCAAGTTTATTTTCTTCAAAATTTTTCATGAAGAAATATTTTTAAAATTTTTTTGAACTGCCAACATGTGTGCTTATACTAAAATATCTATCTCCTAAAAGAACAATTATATAGCATAATTAGAATTTTAAGTAGCAGCCAAACTTTAAATTTTAATGAGTTTGCTCTTTATACAAAGGTTCAACCTATTCACTTTGGGAAGACACAACTCTTAATTGTAAAGGGGATACCAGGGACCTCTAAAAACGTGTATTATCTCTGTTTATAAATATAATTTGCATGACATATTAAAAGCATAAACTTGACAAAAGCCAAATAAATACTTTCTAGGTAATGACCAAAACAATGACATGTCTTTACAAGAAAGCTTAGAGTATTTAGATGAAAGCAAACAAAATATAGAAATAATTCAACTTCCTATGAAAAAACTTACACAACCTGTTGATGAAAATAACAACACAATCAAGGTGAGAACTGCATCCCTTTTATTTAAACCTGAATTGATGCTGAAGCATTTTTTTAAAAATCTTTTAAAGTTTTGAAAGACTTCTTCTGCAGCCTGATTTAATTGTTTTTTTTGTATTTTGTTTTTAAATTTCTTTTCTGTCATAAGTTCAAAAAACATGAAGAATCTTTTTTAACATGTGAAATAAAAGTAGCAGTCGTCTTATGATTGACTTTTGCAAACAGATGTACAGAATTTCAACACCGCTCCGAGGAAGATGTTTAATTATAAACAACATACACTTTGACAGACACTTAGGAGACAGAAATGGCTCCCAGATAGATGCTGTAAACCTCCTCAATGTATTCCAAAAACTTGATTTTGTCTGTGATGTAAAAACAGACCTCACTGGCCAGGTGCTTATACATATTGTACGAGAATACCTTACACCGTTTTTATTACTTGAAAATGTTCATATTTACTTTGTTAATATTTATTTAGTCTGCCAATACACAAGGCCAATAGACATTGTCAACAAATTTTCAATTACCTACATCTTTACAGCAAATGGTAGCTAGCATAAAAGAAGAGACTCGACATCCTGATTACTTGAACAAACTTGAAGTATGTGTGCTGGTAATTATGACTCATGGGACAGAGAGCCAACTGTTTGGTGTTGACTGCACTCCGGTTGAACGAACAGACGTATATGACATGCTTTCTCCATACAAATTTAAGTCAATGGCCATGCAACCAAAGATTCTCATAGTGCAAGCATGTGCTGGTAGTAAGTTTTTATGTTTCTCTGTATATTAAGTTACCTGCCAATGAATGATGCCCAGTTTTTTCGCTACTACTAATTTCTTTTTGACTTTGGTTTGAAGCTGTGTAGAGAAATGCAAATGCTTTTTACAAAAGCTGTAATTTATAATCTATGTAATTTTTTTAACATCCTAATTAAAAGTTGTAGTAAAAGTTTAACATATAAAACACCATTATAAAAAATTAAAATATTGGCTAGGCGCATGTCTATATTGCTAACTTTCGTGCTGTGTTATTGTATTCACAATTTATATCAAATGTTATTGGCTATTTGTAATTCAGTAATATCAAATTAAAATCAATAAGTCTTGCAAATATTGATTTCACCAGCAAAAAATCAAATAAAACTGGCCAGTTTTTCTGTAAGTTAAAAATGTTTATGAACGACACTTCAATGATTTATGTTATACTGATGTATACTTATATATGGCTTCATATACTTAGACCTTATCTTTTATAGAAAAAAAGGATTATATGGGCTTTTATGAAGATGATTCTCCTCGTGCTACACACCAAACAAACAGTTTATTTCCAGGAGATTATCTAGCCACTGAAAATCTGTTTATCTTAAGATCTAGTTTTTCTGGTAGGCAGTAATTGAATGAAATGAAACCTAGTATTTAATGGAGGTGCTTATATTTTATTTAATAGGTCCCAATTATAAGCAATAATTATTTTGGAATTAAATTGCTTTTATTCAAAAATTTTTAATAAACGAAATATTATCAAAAATGGAATAAATGAAAAACTAACATTGATAGTTTTCATTACATAAATTGTTGCCACACCCAAATATAACTCATTGCATTTGCTTGCCATTGCATTTGGCTGCAGGATTATTGTATAAAATTAAAAAACTGAAAAATGCACGATTTGGATACAGTTATAAGAATTGCCACAGAATTATTTTTGATCTCTCACTAACTTCCTGTATCGCTTTATCATCACATTGCTATTTACAGGTCACGTTTCAATCAGACATTCCATAATTGGAAGTTGGATGGTGAGGGCATTAGTTGTTACCCTATACAACCATGCTTGTGATAAAGATATTGAGGCTATATTCAAAGAGGTATAGTCCAAATAAAAATTCATCAGCTAAAATTAAAAGGTATAATTATAATCGAAGCTGTAATAAAGGTTGCCATAGTTAATAAAATACTTATTTTATTACTAACAAATTTATATACAAGTTTTTATACTACTTATAGTGCTTGTATCACATTATTTTATCATTTTATTATATACAAACACACAAAAACATATAATTGACTTTCAATTCTACAAAAATATAAACTGTGAACATCTAGGAAATAATTCTACCTAAAAATAAGCTTTTTCAACATAAAAATAGCTGCAAAAATTCGAATATATAAACAATTTAACATATTTTATTCACAACCATAGTTTTTACGCCAAGAAAATACTTTAGTTTAAAGGCCATATTAATTGCAAGTTTGAACTAAATATTTTGCATAACATAAAAGACGTGTAAAAATAAATAATGAATATTAGTGCTTTGCTGAACTTAGACAATACGTTGATTTACTTTAGATTGCAGTCAAAATTATCTATAATTATAAAGCTTGCTGGTAATACGTATACTAAAGGTGAGTAATTGGAGCAAGTAACTCCGAATACAAATGAAAGCAAGTGTTACTTTTTCAGACCAAATAAACCAAAATGGTCATTATAACACAGAGTTTGAGGAGTCTGCTGAGGTTGTATATGAATATGAATGAAGCAAGGCTATAACTGGTTTAAAGCATTTTGTTTATAATGGTAGGTAAAAGAGATAGTAAAGCAGAAAAGCATTGCTACATTTAAAAGAGATGTTAGTGCTGGAGGACAACAGGTTACGTATGAATGTTTTCCTTCTGAAGAGAAGAAACTATTTCTTTGCAATGCGCATTGGTGTTGAATAAGTAAAACTTTTCATATTAGTAAACTAGCTGTAGTGGTTTTGTAATCTTACAAAAGGGAGAAAAATTTCTTTTATTTTATGGACAGCTAGCAACTTAGTTAGCATGTGACAAGCAAGACGACTTCCCATAACACTAACACCAATGGTCACAAGTGATGATAAATTACTGTGTGCTACATGAATATATTATTATATTATTTAATAATTTGTTTAAAAACTTTTTATTTTCTTTTTGAAACGTGTTGCTCTGTATTTCGCATTTTTCCTGTGCAACAAGTATATATCTGCATGTGCATATGTATGTATACACATATATATTGTTGTGAATTTATGCTGCAGATATAAATTACAGTGGGTAGTTATGAAAATTACTGCTCAAACGTGTATACTCTTTGTGCATGGGAGAGTTAGAGAAGTGCTGTGAGATTATAATTCACTGAGCGTATATAATCCAATTGTTTATTTACATCTAAGGGTGAGTTTAAAAATAACTTCGCTACAAAAAGTACACAAGTATAACTAACTGCGTAAACTGGGTAACTCCAATATCCAAGTCCAAGCCTAAAGTCACAATGTGGGGGCGTGGTGTCTGTGTTATATAGTTGCGCAGCCTCTGCAATCATGCCAGCCGTTGTTGGTAGCCAATTAGGATCAGGCAAGCATTAGGCATTAGTTGAGTCATTACGTTTCCATTATCGCATTATGCGAATGGATTTTTTCATTCACCCTATAAGTATAGTTGCATCGAAGCAAAACCGCAGCCAGAAATTCAATCTGACTCAAAGTTGGCCATATTAATTTACATTTTAATTTAGGCGGCACAATTGCAAAGAGAAGATAACTTTGTATCGATTGCATAGTGTAATAATCTTATGCGTAGAATGTTATGATTTGCTGCATGTAATTATTGGTGTGGGTTATTAGCTGATGGAACACAGTGACTCTTTGCTGAGAATATTTATTAATAAATAAATAAGAAAGTTTATACTCACTATCCTTTATTGCACTCCAATATATATATATCCAAAAAAATAGAAAAAGAGTTAGAGAGGATAACTCCTTACATCACCGTGGAAAACTATATTTACTACTATTATTCTAGGTATAAAGTAAATAACTATGCGTTAGGTATACAAGTGTTCTTGCTTGTTGGCTCCGAGTTGTGTCTTCATCTGATGCTGGCAGTCAACTGAATTCACTGGTGTGAGGGCTTCCTTTTATATGTTGGGATGTAACTAGTCTAGAAAGTTCCATGCGAATTCGAGGGAGTTCGCTCGAATCGCAGGGGATTCGGAGGGTCATAACAAAAGGTTCGCAGGAATTCGCTCGAATCGAGCAAATTTCGAGGGGAAATCCCAGTCATCATTAGTTATATAAGTAGCCCTATGCCTAGTTATGAACAACAGCTAATCCAGTCAGTACTATAATAACATGTAGCTAGGAACAATAACTAATCCAGTCATTACCATCATGACACCTAGCTGTTAATGGACTGGGGCTATGCAACTGATACATTTAAGAAAAACATTTCATTCCATAGGAATGAAAGAAATACTAGTAAGGAATACACGCAACAATTATTGAAGTATACACAATTTTACCCCAATAGGAACGTGTGGTTTTCCTTCGATGTAATCCGCACAGGCATTCATACGGATTCATTGGAAACAAAGTGAGTGTCCCATTATTGATGGGTGTCAAATAGCACTCCGGGCTATTTGCAATGCTAGCACATTCGATGCCTGAAGACAGTAAATGCCTGTAATTCACTACAATATATATATATATATATATATATATATATATATATATATATATATATATATATATATATATATATATAATATATATATATATATATATATCTCAATCTGTGGACAGCAGCTGTTTCGGTAATTGTCCCCTCATCAGCACAGAACAGAGTACCATGGCCCACACCTTCGCAATAGTAGAAACTTATGTTTTTACTAAAGCATATTTAAAAGGTGTGTAAACTCAAGCCAGAGAGCTCAAGTGACTCTAGGGGTCACCTAAGAGTCACGAGCCTTGCAAAATGCTAGCAGCTTGAGTTTGTGACCATGGTGGGAGAGCTCAATCACTGAATGTCATTGCTGAGCATTAAGTGAGAGCATAATACCTCAATCTGTGGACAGTAGCTGTTTCGGGGTTTGAAGTTAAAAATTTAGTGAAATCGAGTAAAGCAGCATATATATGAAGTATTTTTATAAATATAAACTCTCTTAAAGTTCAACAGAGTGGGTCATACATTTATATTATGAATATAATTTAGTTACACATATTATATTTCATAGTACTTTGGAGTATGATATATATATATGCTATAATTCTCCTTGAGATCAGCTATTTACATAGCAGCACAATTGTGTAATAAGGCTCTATGCAACAGTTTTTGCATTATATACTGTAACATCACAACTTACAGATTATCCTGTTTTTATTCTAGTTACTGGAAGATGCATTCTGCTTGTTTGCTTCACCAAACCTACAGGATTACTATGTTTTAATAATGTGTGCTTTGTAATAGATCTCAACCCAACAAACATATCTATAATCTAAAAACTCTGGTTATCAAGACCATACCAAGTACATAAAAACAAACACGAACAATGAGTAGTGATAGAAAGGAGTATTCAATACACATTAATCTCATGTGTGTTAAGTTACTAAGTATAATAAATTCCCTCTACAATAAACAAAATAAATAATTTACTTACAAAGAGTATACATTTTCCCAACAGCTAGGATTTGTATGCATCATACTAAAAACATTCTTTGTTTAAGTTTTTTATATATACTTGAATATTTAATTTAAACAAAATAGTTTTAAGAATCAACACATTGCAGCTATAAAGTAATTACTTCCACTATACATGTTCTTGGAGGTTTTGAGTCAAATATGCAGCAGCATGGTATACGTGTGGCACCAAATGCTAGTATCCTACTGTTTCAGTACTGCAGTTTATTTCTCGCATATATGGGAATAGCATATGAAATGAGATACTATATTCGATACATCAAAATCAATGTTTTATCTAAAGTAAAGTCAGTGATACAGTTATAATGAGAATAGTCAATTAGTTATTGCAAATAGCACTAAATAAAAGACAGTTGGTGATTGGTTAAGTTAGAAGAAAAACTATTTTGATGTTTCCTACTTAGATTGCTGTTTATTTGCTTACAAACCTTCAAAGCTGATGGCTCTCCTTGGCTAAAATTGAATCAGGCTGTAAGTTAACTGCTTTAGGTAATTAAAAGGCTGGGGGTCCCACTGGACCCCCTCATTTTGTTAGTTAACTTAAGTCTAAGATGTTCTGTGGCTCTGAAATTCAGCATTTTACTAAAACATTATGAGTGAGCATAGAAAATGAACTCAGCACAATTTGAACTGAAGTAGGCCTACTCTAAACTGATTGGCTTAAGAATGGCTTTGGTTATGTAACTACTCCATTATTACCATCAGCTCTACAGCATGTTATTGTATTGATTTCTAAATTATTTATTTATGTATTTACTACATATTGACATTCAAACACAAGGAAAATTGATAAACATTTTACATTTGATACATGAGCTTGCATGTCTAACAAAATATAATGTATAGTGTAAACCTAATTTGTGTTCTAGCAGGTGAGTCGTTGTATAAAATAAATTTTTTTAGTAAATCCATAATTAAATATTCATGTAGAATAACCAGATTTATTCACTACAAAAGTTGAGTAAAGTTTTACAGATTTACAATATTCATTTATTTAGATAACCAAATGCACCTAATTGCAGAGCTTTGGTTTGAGAATACAAGCTTCTATGTATTTAAATGTCCTTTTACCATGAAGAAAAAGTGCTTGCATCTAGCATAAGCAAACAGTTAGTTGAAAAACTTATTAAGCATAACAGTGATGTACTTTCACTACTCCCTAAATTATGTGTTAATATTATGTGTTTTTGAGTTACAGGAGTTGTGTCCTTGGTCGCCATGGTAACATCAACAGACAGCAACTTTACAGGGGCATACTACAAAATGGCTAATGTAAATCAAATCAACCTTGACCTAGTAGCTGGACAGACTATCTTGGCTGGACATAAAGCTGGTTGTGCCATGGAGTGTGCCAACAAAGATTATGGGTGTCTGGGGTTTCTCTACGACAGCAGAAATGAGAGTTGTTTTCTCATGTCTTGTGTTAATTTAGAACTGTCTACGGACAATTCTGGAAACACAGAAGTAGACTTCCTGGTCAGAATTGATTTGACTTTTAGTCATCTGTTAGCTAGAGGTAATTATATGAGTCATATGTTAGCTAGAGGTAACTATATGAGTCATCTGTTAGTTAGAGGTAATTATATGAGTCATCTGTTAGTTAGAGGTAATTATATGAGTCATCTGTTAGCTAGAGGTAATTATATGAGTCATCTGTTAGCTAGAGGTGATTATATGAGTCATATGTTAGTTAGAGGTGATTATATGAGTCATCTGTTAGCTAGAAATAATTGTATGAGTCATCTGTTAGCTAGAGATAATTATATGAGTCATCTGTTAGTTAGAAGTAATTATATGAGTCATCTGTTAGCTAGAGGTAATTATATGAGTCATCTGTTAGCTAGAGGTAATTATATGAGTCATCTGTTAGCTAGAGGTGATTGTATTAGTCATCTGTTAGCTAGAGTTGGTTATATGAGTGAAAACATATAGATACTGTTTAAGTTTGAAAAAGTTCAACTTTGAAATTGAAATGCTCTGTTAGTTAATGATATTTGTGTAAACCCACCATGGTTGGTTTGTTCATAAACATACTAAGAGAAATCCATAATCTACTTAGTGACTGTAAGGAGTCTATATTTGGAATGCACAGCTTGTATTCTGAATATAAAATCACACTCCCCATGTCTATGGTCTAGGAATTATACTTGTAGGTAAACCAGCATTTTCGTCTTCTGTAAAGTTTAATGATGAAACTCGCTGTGGTGCACAGAACGGTAATGATGGTATTTATCTCCCCTCTGATGCTGGTATATCTGAATCCAGCCAAATTGTCGTAACAACTGTAGAGCAGAATCCCTACTGGAAAGTTGACCTGCTGGACACGCATTGCATTTGGGCTGTGCGAATACTAAATGCAGCGGAACGAGGTGAGAATTATCTTTCCTTGAATACTTCATTTCTGTGAAACTATTAATCCAACACAAGTTACACTTTAATACTGCATTAACCATTGGGGAGAGCTGATTAGCTTGCTTGTTTACTTTGTCTTTCTAATAGTAGATCTTTTTTCTTCAGATGGCTGGATTTATGTAGAGAATATTACAATAGCTGTGGCTGAAGAAGAAAAAGATCTAGAAAATTCCATGAACCTGTGTGCTCACCACCCTGAAGTTCTGAACCAATACTATACAACACTCAACTGTACAACACCAATGACTGGCAGATTCCTTCAAATGACCATGCAATCCACTCATGATGCTAAACTGGTCTTTTACGAAATTGAAGTTCATGGCTTTTGAATTATTGTTGCGTACAACATATCAAATGCTAACAATAGATAGATTAATTCCTAATTATTTATGTTGTTATATTTAAAACTATGCTTGTCATTTCTTTAACCTTTATTCAGAATGTGTAATGCTTTCTAACTTTTAATCAAAGCTAAAAATTTAGTGAGATCAAGTAAAGCAGCATTAAGTATATTTATAAATGAACTATCTTAAAGTTCAATAGTTCAATAGTTCAATAGTGTGGGTATGTGTTTATTTTTACCCAATGGAGATTATGACTGCAATTTAATCAAACATATATTTAGTTTACAGCACTTTGGAGTTCTTACATTGTATACTGTGACATCGCAACTTAAGGATTATATTTCTTTCTCTTACTGGAAGATGCATTATGTTTGTTTGCTCCATGAAACTTGAAGGATTACTATATGCTTTAATACTGTGCGCTTTATAATACTTCTCAACCTAATAAACTCATCTATAATCTAAACTCTGTGGTTATCAAGACCAAATACATAGAAAAAAACACGATGAACAATAGTAAGTAATAGAAAGGAGTAGCCTATTCAATACGCAAATCTCCTGTGTGTTAGGTTACTACGTATAACTTATTCCCTCTACAATAAGCAAAATAAATAATTTACTTACAAAGATGTATATTTTCCCTGGACAGCTATACGATTTGCACTCATCACATTGAAACACTCTAGATTTTTTGTATTATTCTTGAATATTTGATTTAAAACCATTAAAAACATGTACGGTGAAAGTAAGTTGATAGGTTCACTTTGTGTTTCGATACATTTACTGACAAACCTTTGAGAATAACAGAGATTCATTAGAGTGTTGAAAATGGATACAAAGGTTGTTTACTAGCACCTTTTTACTTGGTGGAGATGAAATATGTAAAGTACTTCATTTGTACATTAGGCTAGTGTACAGCATAAAATTTTATAAAATGATATAGTCCTGTATGAAATATAGTGCAATTGATACAATTTAGTGTTATTTTATATGCTATATAACATTATAGTGCTCTGTGGGTACTACAGTATTTTAGCCCCAGTGTAATATGACAGTCTATATACTAGACTAAACTGCCATGGTAAAGGTAAACTGGTAGCACTACACTATGCAATTTCTTCTTTTTTATTGTTTTTATGAGAGAAAGTGAAAGTTTGACTGTCCATAGTTTACTACAGTTCAACCTATACAAAACTTGATATTATAACTCACTGTCACCTGTATCACTGAGGTTTTCTCTAAGTTATAGAAACATAAAAACATAATATTTACTTGAATAACTTTTCCAATATTTTACTGCATTGTTAAATTTATATTAGCAACTTCAAATTCCTTTCTTGTTTAGTGAATTACCTATTTACTATTAACAACATTCCTGCTAATAACCTGGTAAACAAATAGCTATTCATTTCATAAGTTTGACAGCCATTTAGGAGTTGCTTCCCTCTGCATTATATAATACGTAGTCAATGTTGTGCTACTTATTTTACACATGTTGCTTTGCTGTAGGAGTTGTTGCACCTTGTATAATACTTGTACACTACGATAATTATATTATAATATAGTCACACTAGAGAATGTATTTGCTGAATGATTCGTTGTTGCAAATATGAAATTCGGTTTCAACAAAAGTAGATGAAAAATAATATCTATTGACAGCAAACTAGTTAAAACAGCAGCCATTATAAATCAAATGTGTAATAAAATATCCTTTATTTCAGTTAGAAATAAAACTACGAGTACAGCAACACTCAAAGCTTAGTTCCAATGAATTTATTTCTTTCCCTTCTTTGTCTTTTTCTTCTTCTGTTGCTGTTTGCTGGCAGAGTAGCCCTTGGAGGAAGTTCCCACAGGCTGGGACACCGACTCAGAAGTTGACGAGTCCATTTTTGTGATATCCCTACAGGAAATCACCATATACCAGATGTGTCATACACCAGATGTGTCATATACTAGACGTGTCATACACCAGATGTGTCATACAGTAGATGTGTCATACAGTAGATGTGTCATACACTAGATGTGTCATACAGTAGATGTGTCATATACTACATGTGTCATACACCAGATGTGTCATACACTAGATGTGTCATACACCAGATGTGTCATACGATATACAGAATATAAACTTACAACTCAGGACCCCCTGCCACAGTGGCTCCTTGGCTTCCTTTTCCTACAATACAATAACACTTGAAACAAAACACGACAATATGTTTATCACAGTAAGAGTGATATTCACCTGAACTAAAGATTACTACACGCTGACGTATCACTCAGTACAGGCCCTAGCAGTCTTGAAAGACCTACCTATGGCTTCTTTACGCTTATCCCTTCTGTGACCTTTATAGTTTGACCTCTCTCTCCGTGGCAACCAGCGCTCCGGGTTGGGGTCAACATCGGGATTGTAGTCTTTAGGCAGCTTCCCTTTTCTCTTGCGTTTAGATTTCTTCTTAGATACTATCAGTACATCTGATCTACAAATAATCAGTGAGTACTAGTTACTATACCACTCAGTGAGTACTAGTAACTCTACCACTCAGTGAGTACTAGTTACTCTACCACTCAGTGAGTACTAGTTACTATACCACTCAGTGAGTACTAGTTACTATACCACTCAGTGAGTACTAGTAACTCTACCACTCAGTGAGTACTAGTAACTCTACCACTCAGTGAGTACTAGTTACTATACCACTCCGTGAGTACTAGTTACTATACCACTCAGTGAGTACTAGTTACTATACCACTCCGTGAGTACTAGTTACTATACCACTCAGTGAGTACTAGTTACTCTACCACTCAGTGAGTACTAGTTACTCTATCACTCAGTGAGTACTAGTTACTCTACCACTCAGTGAGTACTAGTAACTCTACCACTCAGTGAGTACTAGTTACTATACCACTCAGTGAGTACTAGTAACTCTACCACTCAGTGAGTACTAGTTACTCTACCACTCAGTGAGTACTAGTTACTATACCACTCAGTGAGTACTAGTTACTCTACCACTCAGTGAGTACTAGTTACTATACCACTCAGTGAGTACTAGTTACTCCACTACTCAGTGACTCAGTAAGCAACACTGCCAATAAATAACAATTACTTGTCAAATGTGGTTGCTGCTTTCTCTTCTTTCTTAGCCTTGTATTTGTTAGCCAGGGAGGCAGACGATTCCTCCAAGGCGTCCACATCGATGGCCTCTGCTAGACTCTCGATAGATGGCAGTTCATTGCTTATTCTGAGAACTTGGGCTAAGGACATAACTTCAGACATTGTAACTCTATTGAATTAAATACACAAGTCAAGTTAGAACTCATTGTACAGTGTGCACTCAGGCAGAAAGGATACTTCTTTGCTTTAGGTGGGTCAAACTGAGAATAGGCTGCAAAGAGCATGCTCAGCACATTCCGGTTGTCGGGAGTCAGCTTTCTCAACTTCTCCAGAAAGGAGGCAGCGACACGCGGGTTCTTCAGCTTCAGTTGGAACTCGGCAGCCGACCTCAGAATGTGCGGAAAAGATGTGCCGTTTCTCTATAGAATATAAGGACTGTATTCACATGAGTACAGTCAACTACTGTAATCACATGAGTACAGTCAACTACTGTAATCACATGAGTACAGTCAACTACTGTAATCACATGAGTACAGTCAACTACTGCAATCACATGAGTACAGTCAACTACTGTAATCACAAGAGTTCAAGTAGCATAAAACACACTCATTTCTTCGTTTTCCACTAAACCAAAGAAAAAGTGAAGGTACACAATTACCTCATTTTTTTCATACCAGGAAATTACATCATCAAAGAACTCTGACACAGAATCGTCTGCTCCCTGACTCATGTAGAGGCTGACTAGTAATGACACCTAGAAGAGAATATCCAGTACACATGCACTTATACACAATAACATTATATGACAGCAGCTTAATGCTCACTGGAACTGCTAGATGAGATAATATAGAGTAAAACTAACCAAATAAACTCAAATTTCAGCTCCTAATGAGTCACGTCGACTCAGACTAGCGAAATAATGTGGCTGGACTTACAATGGCGGGCTTGTAGGTGACGTGCCCGAGTTTCCTGAGCACCTGACACACTTGAGACGTGTCTCCGAGGCTAAGGTGAAGGTTAGCCAGTGAAAACTGAACACTTAGACTCAATTCCTCAGACTCGGTGACATGAGACTACAAACAAGAGCAGATCTTAGGCTATAAGGAGGAAGGACAACTCCACTCTAGCCTAGACCAACATGGTGTTGAACAGTATGCTGACCTTGAGTAACTCGAGTGCTGTCAGCTGCTGCCGAGACTTCACCATCAAACTGCTCTCTATCAGCACGGCCAGGTCGGTTACGTCAGCGTACTTCTTCCTGAGAGTCTGGCAGAGGTTTCTACAGACATCTACCTGGTGACACAGTATATGTACAGGTAAGTATATATATACTGTATAACATATAACACAGTACACATACAGGTAAGTATATATATACTGTATAACATATAACACAGTACACGTACAGGTAAGTATATATATACTGTATAACATATAACACAGTACACGTACAGGTAAGTATATATATACTGTATAACATATAACACAGTGTATGTACTGGTCAGAGTGGTTACCTGGTCAGAGTGGTTACCTGGTTAGAGTGGTTACCTGGTTAGAGTGGTTACCTGGTTAGAGTGGTTACCTGGTTAGAGTGGTTACCTGGTTAGAGTGGTTACCTGGTTAGAGTGGTTACCTGGTTAGAGTGGTTACCTGGTTAGCGTGGTTACCTGGTTAGAGTGGTTACCTGGTTAGAGTGGTTACCTTGTTAGAGTGGTTACCTGGTTAGAGTGGTTACCTGGTTAGCGTGGTTACCTGGTTAGAGTGGTTACCTGGTTAGAGTGGTTACCTGGGTAGAGTGGTTACCTGGGTAGAGTGGTTACCTGGTTAGAGTGGTTACCTGGTTAGAGTGGTTACCTGGTTAGAGTGGTTACCTGGTTAGAGCGGTTACCAGGTTAGAGTAGTTACCTGGTTAGAGTGGTTACCTGGTTAGAGTGGTTACCAGGTTAGAGTGGTTACCTGGTTAGAGTGGTTACCTGGTTAGAGTGGTTACCTGGTTAGAGTGGTTACCTGGTTAGAGTGGTTACCTGGTTAGAGTGGTTACCTGGTTAGAGTGGTTACCTGGTTAGAGTGGTAGGCCAGCAGACAATTATTAACGTCAATAGACTTGAGCTGAGAGCTGGTCAACTTCTTGGACAGCTCAGGTGCTGTCGCCAGTTTCATCTTCTTCTTGCTGTCGAAGACGTTCTGATCCTACAAACACACTGAGTAGTTGGTTTCTACATACAACCACAATCACCAACACACCATGACTGACAGCCTGACTGACACCTCTGTCAGCTCATAGATCACGTTGACACATTTCCTGCTGACAGTGATAACCTCTGACCCACCTGGTTAATGGTGACGGTGTTATTGGCAGCGACAGCGGTAACAGTCATGTCACTCGGCTTATTCTTAAACAGAGAGTTGTAGATCTTCAGAGCTTCATCCGTCTTCCCTAACATCTGCATGCAGTAGGCCAGCTGAACCCTGGGATATAGAGTATAACACTGTGTTACCTAGCAATAGCTATTCTATCACATTCTAATGTGTTACCTAGCAATGGCTATTCTATCACAATCTAATGTGTTACCTAGTAATAGCTATTCTATCACACTCTAATGTGTTACCTAATAATAGCAAGCTCATCTTCCTTTTCCTCTTCAGTCATGTCCTCATCTTCAAGGCTTTCTTGGCACAATTCTATGCAAAGTATTACACTGTGTAGTAGAGAGTACACTGTATAGTACAGAGTACACTGTATAGTACAGAGTACACTGTATAGTAGAGAGTACACTGTATAGCACAGAGTACATTGTATAGTAGAGAGTACACTGTATAGTACAGAGTACATGGTATAGTAGAGAGTACATTGTATAGTAGAGAGTACACTGTATGGTACAGAGTATTTACTAACCTATTGCCCGGGTGAGCTGTGATTGGGCAGCTTCGTAGTCTTTCTGACCAATCAGGAAGCAGGCAGCATTATAGCACCTGTCGGAGTTGTCGTCAGCAGCGTCTGGGGTTACCTGAGAACATGAGAGGAGAGATTGAGTTATATAGACTGAGAGATTGAGTTATATAGACTGAGAGATTGAGTTATATAGACTGAGAGATTGAGTTATATAGACTGAGAGATTGAGTTATATAGACTGAGAGATTGAGTTATATATACTGAGAGATTGAGTTATATAGACTGAGAGATTGAGTTATATAGACTGAGAGATTGAGTTATATAGACTGAGAGATTGAGTTATATATACTGAGAGATTGAGTTATATAGACTGAGAGATTGAGTTATATAGACTGAGAGATACTCACGAGGTCAGAGGTCGAGTTGGACAAACTGAGCGCTGCCGATACAGCAGACACATTGATCTGTCTCTCGTCATCGTAATCATCATTAGAATTCTTAACAACCTCTTTATAGAGGTTAATGGCACCTTCATAGTCTTCCAGTCTGTACAGCTAGAAGAAAGAAGACAACTCTTAATAGAGAGTATATCATGTAAAGTACAAGTATCATCAACTGATACATTATATCTCATGAAACGGGAGAGAAACTTACCAGCTGAGCCAGTAACTCCTTTCCTCGCAGGTCCAGTTTATCAGCACCTCTGAGAGTGGCCAAGGCGTCCTCATTCCTATACAGTCTGTACTCACAGTACGCCTTCTCAAACACCATGCCACTCAACGCCTCGCTGTACTTGTTCAGGATGTCCAAGGCATTCTGGAAGTTACTCAGTTGAATGAGACACACCACTTTATATCTGGCAGCGTCCGACTCACCTGGCGCTGCCTTCAGAACTGCAACAACAGATACTCAAACTTCTGCACTCTCACTTTTTGATCAGGTAATTTCAACAGATATAGTGACAGCAACCAAATATAATGGGTATTGTAGCTAGGCAGTAGACAAGTAAACATGACAATTAGCACTTTGTTCGCTGCCTTAGCTGCTAGCTGCCTTAGCTGTAGTCTATATAGTTTCTTATTCATGTACAAAACATTGTGAGGAGAGATGTTTGCTATTAGGACACAATAAACCCAATTATACATTTCAACAGAGTAGATTTGCTAGCTAGATGGCGTCATCACAGCTGGAGACAATACAATAATCATATTATTTATATACATAATCTGTAAATTTGTCTTCCCACTTTATTGCAATATACTACTGGTAATAAGGTGAACAGCTAGTACTTGACAATGTTTTTTTAATTTAATACCAAAAAAAATTAACTTCAAGTTGTTTGGCCAGAACATGTATAAAACGATAAGAATCACAACTCAATCTAAACAGTAATAGGTTATATCCATATTTTTCAACATAACTTGCAAGCACATTTGTATGTTAAGTAATTTACTACCCAAGGCATATAGGAAAAATTTCATCTAAAGATTATTAAGAAAATCCCTTATCAAGTTAGTTAACATAATGTTTAGAAAATTAAATATGAATGAAAAAGCTAAACTAACATAAAATCACTTCCACATGCATCACGATCATTACTATTATGAAAACATATACAAACATAACTAAACGCTTTTGACTTTGAGTAACTTCGAAGTCTTGATTCCTAATAAAAGTGACACACAATCAGTGAATCACAATGCATATCAGTACGAGTATAAACTTCGCAATAACTATCTAGACTGAAAATATTACAATCAGCATCACCATAACAGACTCAGACTGGGAAAAAAACAATATAACAATAAGTTTAACGTGAACATCATAATCAACAAATCTAAAACTAAAAGTAAATGAAAATATTCGAATTTGATTACATTTAATTTTATCTTTAAAATGAAAATTGATCAAATAACATTAAAAGTCACAAGAAAAGGTTTATTATTTTACTAAAATTAAAAAGCTGACTACTATAAAAATGAAGGTAATACTAATACTTAAATAAACTTACTAGATTCTGCTGTCTTGATAGCTTTTTCATAATTTTGCGCATCACCACATCGCTTTAAATCAGCATAAAGGAGAGGCAAATTAGGTTGGTTTTGGCCGGGTTTTGCCATAATGACACTGGTTGTGATGGTAAAGTAACTACAATAACTACCACTTTAACTTTATATGCAGGAAAAAGTTAACTTAAAGTAAATAGCAATGCGTTTCACTAAAAGTATAAGTGTGACTTTTCGCACAAATTGAAATGACAAATATCACAAAGTTGACCCTAGAGCCAGTGGCCAAGTCATCAATTTTGCCGTTGCTTCAGTTTTTTCTTTTCCGACTAACATAAATAGGCTTCCCAATTGAAAATTAGAATACTGAGGAACGCAGGCTATACAAAGTTTTACAAATTACTGAAATGGAATTGTATTCCACTCAAGGGTCACGATTATTGCTTTTCATTGATACAAATGGCATTAGAGGAATCGCTAAGTTTAGTTGATAAACCACCTACATCAGAGATAATCATCTTGGGAAACCATGAAGTTGGTTCGAATTTTATGCTAGTATTTAAAGCACAAAGGCTAAAGGCAAAGTTCAAAGTTTACAGAGTTCAAAATGTCCACAAATGTGACAAGCCCAAGGTTAAACGAAATAACTTCATAAACATTATAAAGTAATCAAGCATTTAACCGGTTAAATACCTCAAAATGAACATAAATTGTGCAGTCGCGGTGGCTATCCTTAATGTTGCTATTGTAAATTCACAGTTCACTTCATTTTTTGATGATATTGACGTGCCAAGAATAGGTTAGTTTTGTAACTATTTGAATTTGCAATACTTATACTAATAGTAATACTATTACTAATAGTAATACTAATACAGTAATACTAATAGTAATACTAATAGTAAAACTAATAGTAATAGTAATACTGATAGTATTAGTATTACTGTAGATGTAGTACTTATAGTTAAACAGTTATACTAGAAGTCAAAGTGATGGTGATACTTGATACTTAGTTATAGTTATGCTCATACTGATACTCATAGTCATAGTAATCATATAGCAATAACTATGAGTCGTAGTTGAACTTAATGTTATATGATTACTATGAGCATCAGTATGAGTAGGAATAGTCATAGTAGTATATTGCTGTGGCGTGTGAATATGTGTTAGTTTAAACATTATAATATTAAAATTAAATATTGTTAAACAATTATAAAAATTTTATTAATAATAGATATTATAACAGTGAAAAACATAATTGAAATTATCTTATATTTCTTATACAGATCTGATGATTATAAAGCAGGTAGGTTATATTATTGTAGAATGTTTAAATAGATCAGGTAGACAGGTTTGTGTGTTTCTGTTTTAGCGATAGTTGGGGGTGGAATAGGGGGATCCACTGCTGCCTATAAACTCAGAGACTTCTTCGGAGAAGCTTTGACCACTCTAGATGTCTATGAGAAAGACAAAATTGGTGGCAGATTGAGAACCATAAATATAGATGGGGAAGAGTACGAGACGGGTGGTAGTGTGATACACCCCGCCAATCAGCACATGATCGAGTTTACTAAACTATTAGGTCTGAATATCCTTTTAAGTTTTGGTCGTTAGCTGTGCTACTGTGTAACTACTTTAAATGTGTTAGCTTTACTCTGTCAGACTTTTACATGAACTTGTAAATATATGTTTACATCTTGTGACTGGACTTCCTGCCTACTGACTGCATCAACTAATCCATGAACATCGAAATATTTCACGCAGTCTCAGCTGACCCAGCATTTCTACATTTAATCTACGAATGCAGGGTTGAGTGAACGACCCGATCAAGGCGATGGGTCATTCGCCATGTTTGATAGAAGTACAAAGGTCTTTGAGCCGTCAAGAAACTCCTGGGTACAAACTTTGCAGTTGCTATGGCGATATGGCTGGAATTTGCTTACCATGCAGAGATCAACTAACAACTTCCTTCACGACTTCAGCAGGCAGGTCATGTGATGTGACAGTATGTGATGTGACAGTATGTGATGTGACAGTATGTGATGTGACAATGTGTCATGTGACAGTATGTGATGTGACAGTATGTGATGTGACAGTACTACTACTCAACTAGTCTTTGTTAATAGTATTACAGGTTGATCATGTGACTTTGTTTCTCAACTTCTGTTGCGATTCTCAAGCAAGTTTGCCGAGTAGTAGAGTCTAAGTATATCTGTAGCTTGTGTGTGAAGAGTAAAGTGTAGTGCAATAGTGTAACTGATAATATGTTATACGATATTACATCTCATTGCAGTTATATAACATAATACGTACAATATATATGATATAAGAGGTATAATATATATAGTATAATACATACAATATACAGGATTTACAAGTGGCAGGATGAACACCAGTCATTCACGACTCTCCCCAACCTGCTGCTGTCAATGTCTGATGACATCATGAACGCCACTCAGCTGTCTCTGCGTCAGCTCATGGCCTCGCAGGGGATCTCACAGAAACTGGTAGATGAGCTGGTTTTGTCAGCGTGCAGAGTGAACTACGGTCAGACGCCAGACAACCTGCACGCTCTAGTGGGTAGGTGTTACCTCACAGTACTGTACCTACTTAGTGTAGCATACTCTAGTGGGTACGTGCTACCTCACAGTACTGTACTTACTTAGTGTAACACACTCTAGTGGGTACGTGGTACCTCACAGTACTGTACTTGATATAACACGCTCTAGTGGGTACGTGTTACTTCACAGTACCATACTTACTTAGTGTAACACGCTCTAGTGGGTACGTGTTACTTCACAGTACCATACTTACTTAGTGTAACACGCTCTAGTGGGTACGTGTTACCTCACAGTGCTGTACTTACTTAGTGTAGCACACTCTAGTGGGTACGTGTTACCTCACAGTGCTGTACTTACTTAGTGTAACACACTCTAGTGGGGACGTGTTACCTCACAGTGCTGTACTTACTTAGTGTAACACACACTAGTGGGTACGTGTTACCTCACAGTACTGTACTTACTGTAGCACACTCTAGTGGGTACGTGCTACCTCACAGTACTGTACTTACTTAGTGTAACACACTCTAGTGGGTACGTGTTACCTCACAGTGCTGTACTTACTTAGTGTAACACACTCTAGTGGGGACGTGTTACCTCACAGTGCTGTACTTACTTAGTGTAACACACACTAGTGGGTACGTGTTACCTCACAGTACTGTACTTACTGTAGCACACTCTAGTGGGTACGTGCTACCTCACAGTACTGTACTTACTTAGTGTAACACACTCTAGTGGGTACGTGTTACCTCACAGTATTATACTTACTCAGTGTTTTCTAGGCTCAGTGTCTGTGGCTGGAGCAGACCCTGGCTTATGGGACGTGAAGGGAGGCAACTACAAGGTTGCAGAGGGGCTGTTACAGAGGTCTAAGGCTAACATTATCTCCTCAGCTGTGGTTAAGATAGTCAACTCTACTGTGGAGAGGTCGCGGCCCCTCTACTCTCTCCACTCTGCTGACGGCAGCGTCAGGCAGTATGATGCGGTGATCCTGGCCTACCCCTTCATTGTCGGCCAACCGTCAGTTGAGTTCTCTGGTTTTCTTACGGACTTTAGGGAGCTGCACCGCCGGTTCCACCATCTCTTTGTCTACATCGTGAAAGGAACTCCCAACTATAAGCACTTCGGCTTCGACAGTCTAGACGACATGCCAGAAATTATCTTCCCACTAGAGTCAGTGCCTTTCTACAATCAGATTTCCCGCATATACCCCGTCAGCGGTCTTCCTTCATCCACTCCTGTCTACAAAGTTTTCTCTTCCGGTAAACTCTCTCAGGACGAGTTGAATCTCCTCTTCCTCTCTCGCGAGTTGACGGAAGTTGTGGAGTGGATGGCCTACCCCCAGTATTCCGACAGCATGGAGTTCACCCCCTTCGTCTTGGCTCCCAACTTGTACCACGTCAACGCCATAGAGCTGGCAGCGTCAGCCATGGAGATGTCAGCAATTGGGGCCGTCAACGTGGCCAACCTCCTCTATCATCACTCCCTAGGTAACAGTCACCGTGTGGACAACATGTTCGTGATTGAAGAGAAACATCTCAAGATGGAGTTGTAGCGCCACAGCAGCGTGTAATATCATCTACCTTCACTTCCTGTCTGTGTATGTTACTTCTCGTCTGCATATTATACAGTTTCCTGCCTCTATATTTTATATATAAATATATTGTAGAACTTTGTCGTTCAGCTTTTTACTCTCCCCATTCAAGACTGTGTTAATTAAATACTACGTCTACAATGTTCATATTATACTGTCATTACTAAACTAAGCACTGCTTTGTTCTCTTGTGTAATGTATTCTGTGTAATGTTACATTGCTGACTGCTGCCTAACTTTCTAATGTATATGATTCAGAGTGAGCTTTCATAATATTATTGTATGCTCTGTCCTATGCATCTTCTTGTTTTATACATTATAATATCATTTAGCTTTGCTAATTTTTGTAGTTGTCTTACCATTATATATTATATGAAGATAAATAAAGAGTTATCTTTCCTATCTAAAAAGGTGAAATCTATACAGATAGATTATTTACAATTGAAATTCTCCTAGGTGTAGTGAAATAGAAACTCAATGTTCACATCACACATTTATCTGTACGTCTGCATTTGGTATCCGTCTGCTGTGGAAATGTTGCACAAGTTATGTTTACCAATGTTTTGCTTTAGTGCAAGCTTAACAATGTTCTGCCTTAGTGCAAGCTTTACAATGTTCTGCCTTAGTGCAAGCTTTACAATGTTTAGTATAACCATCAAGTACCATAATCTGAAATCTAGACCAGCGCCTGTAGTTATATAGTTATACATATGATAGATTATTTAATATAAAATTGTTTCAATTATTGGCATCCCTTTGAGATGAGAACTCAAAAGTTTGTTAGTTTATTTATTCTGCAAATAATTCCTTAAATGTATTTGATAAAAAGCCCAAGTAAGTAGTTATTACTATGACAACAAAGCCTGAGCACCTTAACTACAAGTAAAGTAATAATTTGGTATTTCAAACCTGCCAGTTGCATATAAACACAACTTGCAAGATAATAAATATATATAGAATAATATTATACGGGTTATTTAGCTTAAGGAACTAACAAGAAGCATCTAATATAAGGGAGGTATTCGGAAAGCTTCCGATGCTATTCAAAATTATGAACAATTGAAATTTTGTGTATAAGCCACATTTCACAACCACTGTTTCTTTTTACAGCGCTATGATTGGCTACTACAAGGTTATGTACAGGCAGCAAAAAGTTGCTGTTGTAGCAATGTATACTGTAAATTTGTGAACTGGTCATATCAGTGTTGCTGGGGGTAGAGAGAAGTAAAGATATTTTACCAGGTGTGTATTCTTTCTTCTTGCAGTGAATACGCTGTTAGTCTTTGAAAATGGCCAACTATTCTATATTGTTTTTCAATTAGCTATCCGAGTGATGTGATAGATGCAATAAGAAAACAAGAACAATCATTGCAGGAGTAAAAAATTGAAATAAAAAATTAATAGTTGTATTGACAAAACATTATAATTGTTCAACTTATGTTTTAGTGTTGCATAAGAGTTACACATACTGAGAGGACATGAGAAGCCTGTTGGTTGTAGGAGCTCTGCTCCTTGGTAAGTTTTACAGAATATTCTGTGTGAATTATGAGACATACTCTAAGGAAGTGTCAAGCAATGAGAATTTTATTTAAACTAAGATGAAACGGCTGTCTATCATAAGAATGCAATATGGTTACTAGGTACTATATATGATATAGAAATACTTCTACTAATGAAAACATGTACAGTGTGAAAACTCTTTGTAGGCACAATTATAGCATAAAAAATTATTTTCTGAGGTACATTAACATATACATTTTATTTGTCAAAAAAATCATTTTTAACAGTTCTTTATTAATTTAAAGATTCCATTGCACTGATATTTCAAACCAGTCTTATCCATGTTCATTTAAAATAAAAATTGTAATGTATATAACTATATGTTGCTCTTTGTTGAATTTCAATTATTAGCAATCTTAGATCGTTTTGATTATGAAATGAAATAATAAAGCTTTGTGATTATGAAAATATTATAATCAGCTGAATGATTTGAGTAAACAATTGAGAACTATCGACAGTAAACTAACAATAGTTTGCTCAAGTGAACAGTAAATGTCCACTTGAGTATTTCGGGCTCCTTCTTTATGTTGATATATTGACATAAAATTTTGAGTTATATTTGAGCTCGAATTGATGAAGTCATATTTGATAAAATGAAAATATAACAATGCCTTGTTTTAGTTGCTATATGCTGAATTGATTTAAAGCGATGCAATAATGTTTTTTGTGAATTTGCAGCGGTGAACGTCACAACTTCACTCAAGTGCAAAGGTAAAGCAAACTTGTTGGAGTTTTACAGCACGGCTTGTAAACATAATGGTCACCATGGTGATCCGGAAGAAGATCAGTCTTGTCTGGTGGAAACTCGTGACGAACTTGATAGACAATGTGAGACGGATGACGCTTGTACTGTAAGAGAATAGCTATATTATATAAATTATATATATAAATAAATATATATATATATATATATATATATATATATATATATATATATATATATATATATATATATATATATATATATATATATATATATATCTGTATATATCCGTATATATAGGAAATAAACATTGTGCTGGATGATGACAGCTACGATGAGGAAGCTCAAGATATGATCTGGAGCTTCTCTTCATGTTATTAGAAAGAAATGGAAATCTACATTTGTGTTGATGATGCCAGTGAGTTTAATACAACTAAGTAAAGTGTATAGCAATTTCCTCGAACTGATGTATTTCTCTGTACACTGTTTGTAACTTGTCAACTAATTTTATGCAACATACTTGTTGTCCATGCTATATTTATTTTCCATTCCACTTGTTGTGCATGCCAACTACTAATTTTCTAAGCTGAGGAGCTCCTGTGCTGTTCCTTCTAAATACTGCTGAAAAATTTCCATGTCTGCTTAAAAATATTAGGCTTTGATTAAATTTATATATATACTGGTTATTTCACTTACAGCTGGATCAACAACTATACCACCAACAACTACAGCAGCACCAACTACAGCAGCACCAACAACAACAGCAGCACCAACAACAACAGCAGCACCAACCACAACAGCAGCTCCAACCACAGCAGCTCCAACCACAGCAGCACCAACCACAGCAGCACCAACTACAGCAGCACCAACTACTACAGCAGCTCCAACAACTACAGCAGCTCCAACTACTACAGCAGCACCAACTACAACAGGTAAAACTTTTCAAATACATATTATATAAATAACAAACAGCAAATGTTAGGCAAATGTTTATGTTTTCATGATATGACATCATGGTTTTGCAACGTGATATATGTTGTAAGGTAACAGGCACTTTTACATATTTTGTATTGTAATATATATTATAACAGACACATTTATGTTGTAGCTGCACCATTGACTGGATGCTACGAAGGGACAGTCGATTTTACTGCTAATAGCTGTGCCGTACAAACTAAGACAGTTGAGCTAACAATGGTTGGGACATCCACTAAAGTTAATTTCAAAGTACATGTTATTGGGTGCTGCTCAGACGAAGATAATTGCAAAGTTGACACGTCTGAAGATGGTACGAGTTCTTTTAATTTTAACTGCTTCAGTTTATTTAAAAACAAAATATAATGCCTACACTTTTTGAAAATCACCTCTGCTAATTTAATTGTCCAAAGTTGGACTTCCTGTCTGGTTTCAAATAGGGAGTGGATTATTGTATAAAGTACATACAGATTGTTAGGGGAGTGATCTGTACCAGAGCATTTAGTGCTATCTTAAGTGTTGTTCTACAGAGCCATATGAATGCAGCTACTATACAACACCTAATATTGATGGTAGCAGTGAGTACACCGTTAGTTGTTCAGAAGGTTGCTTTACTGGAGTTACTACTTATCCTGATGGGTAAGCACACGCAGTGTTGTGTCTTTAGAATAAAAATATATTTTTCCTCTGATATTCGAATAAAGTTTAATACCATATGTATGACCAACATGTCATTTACTAAAGTCAAGCTCTTTCAGCATAAACCTAGTGATGATGGCATTATCTGGCTGTAGTATAATTAATAACCTGTTATTAGTAACTACAGTACCTAGTTACTGTAAGTTATTAGTTATTAGTTACTATATAGTTACTATAGTAACTAGTAGCTGGTTACTATAAGCTACTACTTTAGTGATAACTAGTAGCTAGTAACTACAGTAGTATAGCAGTACCACATATCTCCTTATAGAATTGTTAAATCTGCACATGGATGCCTTAATGACATTCCCCGGGAGTTGGTGGGGCCATACGACGATGTAACCGAATGTGACAAAGACACCATCATGGATGGAGACTGCCAAGACCTTGCTGGTGGATTCTATGTAAGCAAACCCTTTCACAAACTTTTTTCTTTCATCAAGTTCTTGAGCTAATGATTTAAATACATCAACTAATTTATCAAGTTCTCTGGACACAGAGTATGCTATACAATACATTAAATATTATATATGATATACTATGTTACATTATCTTGTTTTCTGTTATATATGGTATATATTGCAGTGTATAATATGTTGTAGCAGTACAGTAATATTTTATATACTTAACTACAGTATATATAGAATAAATCATGGAAGCTACAATTTCACATCTCTGTTACAGGTCTGTGCCCGGTGCTGTAAGCTACAATTTCACTTCTCTGTTACAGGTCTGTGCCCGATGCTGCAAGCTACAATTTCACTTCTCTGTTACAGGTCTGTGCCCGATGCTGCAAGTCAGATAACTGTAACGACTGGGAGACCCAAGAAGAAATTTTAGCTGATGACGACGATGACAATGACAACGGCTCTACAAATCTTTTACCGTCTGCTCTTCTTCTTATTATCACCTTTCTATGCTCAATCAAACATCTAGTAGGCTTTTAGACTAATTTTTTTTGCTTAGCACGGTGTTACCTTTTTGTGCCTGTTTTTGTGCTTCATATCAATATTTGAATTGTTTGCTTCGTTTTTTATGTTTGTTTTCTAAATTCTAGTTGATGAAGTTAATTAGAACAAAAATATGAATCTTGAAATTATTACCAACTTTGTGTGCCACCAGCTGGTCAAGTATCCCTAAGTTTTGGCATAGACTTCAGTGTGTGCTGCAGTAAATTAGTGTGCAGTTTGTAAATTCTTATATATTTTTATTTTTTCCGTTTTGAAAACTAAAGCTTCATTGTGAATTGACTGTATATGAAACTTTGCGTTTGCTAAAATAAATCTGATAATTTCATAAGTCTTTAACTTTTTTGATTTCTAACTTGACATAGGTTTGACATATAAATGAGAGCTTTTCTACCAGATTACTATTCTATGGTGTGTATATAATAGCAGACCAGAGTATACTCTCTATACACTTACGTCGTATATAGTATCACAGGATATACTCTCTATACACTTACGTCGTATAGTATCACAGAATATACCCTGTATACACTTACAGTATATAGTATTACAGGATATTTTATGACCTTGTTTATTGATTGACAAAAGCTATAAAAATTGTAGAGAAAAACTAGTAGAATATTGATTGTATGCCACTAGTTAGAGTCCACCTACATCGTAAGTTTGTACAAGTTTTCTGAATAGTTACGAGCAATCAGTGACATGCATAATGTGTTTAGAAAAAGTGAAAGTTTTTGAAAAAGTGAAAGTTTTGAAATTGCAAAAATCATATATTTGCAAGATATTTATAGCATGGTAGCTTAGCAACGACCTCTCTTAGCAAACTGTGAAACACATGGCACTATAATGGTCTGTATTGTTCGGCCAGTTCACCTGAAAATGTTTGTATATGTGCTCCATGGTGATATGTGTTAAGGTGATCAAAAGGGAATTCTTAGCCATTGTAGCTTTTGTTGGTGTTGCTAATGTAAAGCATAATGTATGATTATACTACAACAGAAAAAAAACTCAGGTGTTTATATTTTATAAAACATAAAACAATTTCATTGTTTAGAAGTCTTTGCATAGAATACTATAGAATATAATATGACAAATTAGCAGCATGCTTAATTCCTCATAAAGAAAAACTTGACTGCCTCTAATTTCAACCCGCCTGATATTTTCAGTCCTAATGTCAACGTAGCCATTCAATGTTGAAATATTTATGAAGTGGCACAACCCTGTTCACACATGAAGATGATTTGTTAACAAGTATATGGTTCTTTGTAAGGCAGCTGAAGGTAGTATTCACTGCAGACCTAGTCTTTTATCAGCCTGTAATTGTAGGTTCATGCATATATAAATGGATTGTTCATCACTATGTTACACTGAATATTGTACTAATAATGAAAATAAAATGGCTGAAATCAAATTATACAATAGCGTAATTTTGAGAATAAAATCGGCTGCTAAAATAAATTGCAATTATTAACAGAGATTTTTAAATTAGAATAAAATATGAAGTTTTTTGTTTTAATCAGTTTGTTTTAATTTAAGCAAACCTATAATATAGTAGATTGCATTTTGATTCAGCATAACTTGCAGACTGGCAAAATGTATTTCAAGAACATTGTTTTGCTCAAATAGAGTTTTTAGTACTTTATGTTTTTGTTATATTGGGCACTTTGCAGTTTTTGGTCTATGGGATAGAGATGACAACTTTTCGTGCCGTGAATGCTATTAAGGGTTCACTCACTTCAGTATACAGTTTACTTTATAGAAAGAGGATAACTCTTGAGTATACACTTCAACATACAGTTTACTTTATAGAAAGAGGATAACTCTTGAGTATACACTGCAACAGTTTACTTTATAGAAAGAGGATAACTCATGAATACTCACTTCAGCAAACGATTTACTTTGTAGAGAGAGGATAATTCCTAAGTACTCACTTCAGCATACAGTTTACTATAATATATATAAGTTTCTTTCAGTACAACCCTAGCTGTGTATGTATAGAGGAAGGGTTGATTATCTTCTAAGGTTACTAACTCTTCCCTTTGTAGTTTATTAGCTCATAATAAAAGAGCTGTTGCAGCCATCCAATTTATATCCAACACTAATCAATTATCCCTCATTATTATTCAACAATAAACAGTATAATTAATTCCAAGCGGCCAATCAAAGCTACACAGATACTCTGAAGGTCCAATAAAATGCCAGGAAATGTACACAAGGGACTACTAGCTGCCACTGTTTGCTAACACATTGTAGCACACAGCCCACTCGCAGCTCAGCCTATTTAAGGGAGAGTATAAAGTAAACACGTGAAGAGCCTTGCCTTTCAATCAACATTTTATTAGCTTTAGCAACTGCATTCTTGCACACCTCTTCCCTCGCAAAATCTCTCTCACACACACAAACTCTCTCTCACACACAAAGTCTCTCTCTCACACAAACTCTCTCTCACACACAAAGTCTCTCTCTCTCACACACACACAAAGTCTCTCTCACACAAAGTCTCTCTCTTTCAAGACTCTTCAAGATGAGTTCCAGTGTGCAGGAACTGAACTGCTCCAAGTCCGACCACAAAGACAGTTTCAAGGAAGCTTCTGGAGAAAAGTTCAGAAGAAGAGGGGCTCTGAGACAGAAACATGTGTTCCATGTAAAGAACCACAAGTTTGTACCCAGATTCTTCAAAGCATTTACTTTCTGCGGCCATTGCAAAGATTTTATTTGGTGAGTAATTCTGAATTTAGTTTTTAAAAGGGAAAATTATAAGTTGGTAAAAGAATATTCAAGGGTTATTTAAAGAACTCAAAACAGTGAAATATAACAAACCTTTGTTTCTACATTTAGAGATCCGCTTCGTTAAAAATACATATTGAAATTTTTTGCTTAATTTTTTTATTTTGAAATGAATTGTGATTTTGTGATTTTACTATAATATCTGAAAAAGGCTCATGCTACTAGCTTGCACTACTATTCTCCTCTTTTAGTAGCCCAACTTCACACGGATTAAATTATTCTAGTTTGCTAAGCAGATGCACATAAAAAGCCATGCAGGTTTTGCTTTATATTGAAGAACTGCATTTTCTAGTGGAATAATATTTGTAGTAGAACAAAATTGCAGATTTGCCTCAAATGGCGATTTCATGCTTTTTTTGATAAGCTTCTGTAAACTAGCCATTATGTTAAATATATCAGTTTACTATACAATCACAAGTCAACAGTCCCAGTTCCTTGCTTAGGAGTTTTAACAATTTGGCGCGGCAGTATGAGTATATTTTCCTGTTTGCAAGCTCTGCCTTTTGCAGGAATGCAACTATAACTTGTATAAAGGGAATAACAAATCAATACTAAAAAATAACAGATAATGCAATCCACTGGTTGGCTTGATCGCAACTCTTAACACAATTAGAATAATTATTTGCGGTTTACTTCAATTATGTAAGACTTTTGCTGCTGCTAGATGAGTAGGCAGTCTTCTTCACTGACGATTTGCAAGGACTACAAGAAAGTAGCTTTGTTTACCCAACCTGTTAGAATGTATATGAGCTCTAAATACAAGCAAACTGTCGCATCAGCTGACGTGTAAAACTACCACCAGAAGTCAGTAACTGCCTTCTCTGGTCTTCCAGCTCCAGACTATCTCTACTGAAATATACCAATGGGCTCAAATAGCTCCATTCAATGCCTGCACTCACTTGATTGATGTTGAGAGGTGTTTGTGTTGGAAAAATCTGGCAACAGTGACCCTAATCAGTCCTTGACCATGTAATAAAGTAGATAAATGAAAACACTTGTGGCTAAGTTACACTGATTAGTGGTCACGTGGCCACATCTGTGGTCACGTGACCGCAGCTGTGACCTCACATCAGCTGCACCTGTTGAACAGCTAATAAAGCTGGCAGTGTAATTGCCCCCAGGCTAAACCCTTTCACACTTGATCATATCACACCCAGTCATTTACACTCCCTGTCTGACAGCAGCAGCAGCTTCTACCAAGCATGTTCTACTTCTACAGATACTTCTCTTAAACATAAAACTTTCTTGAAGTCTGACTGTTGGAACTATTAAGGACAATATGAAGCTAAAATGAATAGAATAAAAATCTGCAACTCTGAATCAGTTCCTCAGTGGATGGCTTTTGATCTAACAGCTTTCTCCAATGTTCATTTAAAATATATTTCCTCTACCAATTACATTTAAAAGATTTCAACAACTTATAACTTTCACTCTCACCAGCAGACTAATTACAAATGTAGCCTGAAAGCTGGGCATTTCATGGAACTATCAGATCTAATCAACCTGAAAGCTAGCAAGACTCTAATTACCAAGCAGCATATTACAGCTATTAGATGATGGCTTTGAACAGCATAGCAGAATAGACTGCAATAATTTCAGAAAAATTAAATCTTGGTGAAAAACAAAGATAGTATGCAAAGTTTAATCATAAAACCCTTGCACCCTGGCTTATTATAGCACAGAGCTCCCCTCCAAGCTTTTAGGAAACAAGCTATAAGAAGTTTTCAGTATATTATTATGCTAATTTTACTGTCTCTGATCTACTCAACTCGCTTACATGTCCTTCGCACAATAAAATTCATTTATCATAATCCTATAAACCCCAAAAGCTAAAACAGAATGTTGGTCACAGGAAATGGCTGGCCATCGTAACGTCACATAAAATGTCACAGCCTTCAGGTTCCCGTCATTGAATTCCCTAGCTATTGAATTATCATCTAATTTTGACATTCAAACCAGGTGCTTCTGGGACCCTTCATATACACTTGGGTCAGATTTGTAAATTTATTCCGCCTTCCCTTATTTAAGACTGAATTGTTGGCATTGAGACCAGAGAGGTTGTATTTCTCTCTAATTATAGCCAAATGTGTCTAATGTTACACATAATTAGGTTATTAAGTATTCCAGTGTATTGCCCAGTTAACTGAACCTTTAGCAAGCAATATTTCAGTCTCAGAAATTGTCTTTCCAATAAATAGTTCTCCCGATTCCCAACTCAAATTCATATTTTTAGTTGACAGACGTTGCATTGGCAGCATTGAGGTTATCATTTTCATTTTAATTTCAAAGATAAGGCATATGGTGTAAATTCGTGAAGATGTTCAAATTTTTGCCGGGCTAAATTTTGATGCAGCATTTTTCTTGACATTACTAACTCACCAAATCTAGTCACCTGTTATCAGAAGTCAAGGAAAAGAGTCTCTGAATGTAATGAGATACAATCGTTGCGTATAAAATTCCAGTGTGTTATGTAATTGTATCAAAATAGGATGACTAGAATAACATTGTCAACGTTATCAATTGAAATTTATATCATTTTTGTCTTGCACCAAAAAAGCTTCCTTCTCTACTTTAGACATTCATTATACTCTTCAGTTTAGCAGCTGTTTACAATTAGTTGAATTGCCTGCTAGTCTACACAGCAATTAATATGTACTAGAATCATCAAACGAAATTGAAGCTTGCTTTTATATTCAATTATTTTGTTTATTTTTTAGTAATTTTGCACAAATCATCTACCTAATATATCTAAACACTTTTTAAGAGCTTAATTTGTAATGTGCAAGTGTTATCTTAGTCTTGAAATTCGTTGTAGCAATTGACAAATTGATTTTTAAACACTTGTAGTTATGTTTTTCTTGCAGGGGGCTGTTTGGGAAACAAGGTTTACAATGTCAAGGTATGTGACTATATTCACAATGTAGCACTTGCAGTCACATGTCACAATGATACTGTGAGTGTGACATGTACAGTAAGGTGTCATATCTCACTGTGACATGTATAGTAAGGTATTACATCTCACTGTGACATGTACAGTAAGGTATCACATCTCACTGTGACATGTACAGTAAGGTATCACATCTCACCGTGACATGTACAGTAAGGTATCACATCTCACTGTGACATGTACAGTAAGGTATCACATCTCACTGTGACATGTACAGTAAGGTATCACATCTTGCAATCAGGGGTTGTTCTCAATAGAATCAATTCACTCTAACTATAAATGTTAAGTAGTTAATGAATGTTATCTATTCTTACGGAAGCTAACCAACAATTCTGAACTAGAATTCAATTTAGACTCAAAGTATAGATTTTGTATATAAAATATTGATTCAGATTCCATGAAAGATATTCCCAAAGGATGTGAAGTACAATGTTTATAGAAATTTCTAGTTCCACAAATATTTCTACTGCATTTTTTTTCAATTAGCTTATACAAGCTTACAATAAATAGAGCCAAGTACAAGTGTACAAGTAACAATTTCTAACCATTTATCTGTATTTCATTGGTTAGATAAAATATTTTGGTGTATTTAATTTGCTGGTTTATTTCTAGTGTGCGTGTTTGCTGTGCATAGACGGTGCCATGAGTTTGTCAGTTTTACTTGTCCCGGCACTGATGAAGGCGCCGACTCAGACGTGAGTAAACATAGCCTTATTTCTACAATCTCATAGCCTTCTTTCTACAATCTCATAGCCTTCTTTCTACAATCTCATAGCCTTATTTCTACAATCTCATAGCCTTATTTCTACAATCTCATAGCCTTATTTCTACAATCTCATAGCCTTATTTCTACAATCTCATAGCCTTATTTCTATAATATCATAGCCTTATTTCTACAATCTCATAGCCTTCTTTCTACAATCTCATAGCCTTCTTTCTACAATCTCATAGCCTTATTTCTAAAATCTCATAGCCTTATTTCTACAATCTCATAGCCTTATTTCTACAATCTCATAGCCTTATTTCTATAATATCATAGCCTTATTTCTAAAATCTCATAGCCTTCTTTCTACAATCTCATAGCCTTCTTTCTACAATCTCATAGCCTTCTTTCTACAATCTCATAGCCTTATTTCTACAATCTCATAGCCTTCTTTCTACAATCTCATAGCCTTCTTTCTACAATCTCATAGCCTTATTTCTACAATCTCATAGCCTTATTTCTACAATCTCATAGCCTTATTTCTACAATCTCATAGCCTTATTTCTATAATATCATAGCCTTATTTCTACAATCTCATAGCCTTCTTTCTACAATCTCATAGCCTTCTTTCTACAATCTCATAGCCTTATTTCTAAAATCTCATAGCCTTATTTCTACAATCTCATAGCCTTATTTCTACAATCTCATAGCCTTATTTCTACAATTTCATAGCCTTATTTCTACAATCTCATAGCCTTATTTCTATAATATCATAGCCTTATTTTTATAATCTCATAACCTTACTTCCACAATATCATAGCCTGATTTCTATAATATCGTTGCCTTATTTTTACAATACTGTAGCCTGATTTTTACACTAGCCGGGTGCTAGGTTTATACTTACCTTTTACTATGGTAACAATGATATAACTCTCACTTTAATGACTAATCAGTGAACAAGTCACTGAAAAGATGGCTGAGTGAATGTTGAACAATAGTAGTTAATTTGTAATTATCTATGACTATAATTTTCTATATAACATTTAATCACTTTAACAAAAAATCAATTTTGATAAAAACAGGCTGGTAGCTATAATGACTAAACAGAATTACTCCACCGACCTCAAATTCAGAACTTACAGACAACAAACTATTGTTAGGCTATCTGCTGAATCTATTTATAGATCAATGAATATAGGTCATCTACACTCAAGTAGTCAACTAATTAAACTGAAAGAGTTAATTTCACTGTCATCATGTAAACACATGATGACATGAATTATAGATTTAAATGAGGGGATCCTACACGAAGTTAAAACAATTCAACTTTGTCAAACAAAAATTATCAGTCATCTGATCTGTTATATATATACCTGGTTTGTCCCAGCAAATCCTAGTATAGTATCGACACAAAATATAAAAGCTGAAGTTGAATTTTTTGTCAAAGTTTGAATAAAACTGTGAAAGGAGTTTAGTTTGTTAATTCAGAGAAAACCGACAGTCGCAAAGAGACTAGACTCCAGCATTAGCTGAGTACACTGGCTTATTATATTTAGTAGTGAACACAACTCCTGAATATAAACTGTATATAGTAATATAGTACAATGTACTCATGTACTCCTGTTATTTAAGAAGATAACTCTTATAGTGATCTCTGCCTGAAACAAATTTTAGAAAAGCATTGCATTACAATGCCAATTTTCTCACTGCTAAAACTGAGCAACTTACAGCTGTTAGCAACTTTATTGTTTAATATCGTTGTATGTTGCCAGAGTGAAAGATTGTGTTGCTAAGCAGCATGTTTGTTTATGGTTTAATATCTTTGTATGCTGTCTGTGAAACTAACTCTTTATTTACACTTCAGCAGGTAGGAGAGACGGTCAGGTAAATTAGCAGCAATTAAAACCTACAACCACCTTCTCACAGTTTCTCTCACTCTTTCAATGTGATAACATCTGGCATACAACTTCTAGCTAGTAGGCTGCCAAATACCTTTACCTGTATTATCCTTGTTATCTTCAAATGTTGTCTGTGTAGGAAAACAAACTTTGGAGTTGTCTTCATATAGGCTTAGAATACTTGCATAGTTGACCTGCATAGTTCTGTGGTGTCTATAATGCCTGAATGTTATATAGAGATAGGTAAACTTCATAGCTATTTGCTTTTATTTATATTCCATCAATATGCAACTTGCAATAAATTCACCTTTAGAGTAGTATTTTATATAGCTGTTCTTTTAAAACTTTAGAAACTAAAGAATAGTAAAGCTAACATTATAACTGATACAGTCTAACACTTTGCAAGTGTTCAGATTGATAGCAAGTGCAAACAATAACGACAACGGGCATGAACTTGTTTATATAGAGTTTTCTATTTTCTATTATATTTATTTATTTTTATTTATTTATAAATTTGCACCTTGCATTTTTGTGTCTAATTACTAAGTGCTTTTTGAGATGAAAACATTCGATTAATCTTCTACTATTTCCGTACTTAGACTGTGAAAACTCTTATTATTGTAAATAAACTTTGTAACTAAAATTTAGAATTCTTACACAGTTTTTGCTGTGTTTCAGTTTGTTAACCCTCACCAGTTCAAAGATCATACATACGGAAGTCCCACTTTCTGTGATCACTGTGGATCTTTACTGGCTGGAATATATCATCAAGGTGTCAAATGCAGTGGTAAGTGTCATCAAGGTGTCAAATGCAGTGGTAAGTGTCATCAAGGTGTCAAATGCAGTGGTAAGTGTCATCAAGGTGTCAAATGCAGTGGTAAGTATCATCAAGGTGTCAAATGCAGTGGTAAGTATCATCAAGGTGTCAAATGCAGTGGTAAGTGTCATCAAGGTGTCAAATGCAGTGGTAAGTGTCATCAAGGTGTCAAATGCAGTGGTAAGTATCATCAAGGTGTCAAATGCAGTGGTAAGTATTATCAAGGTGTCAAATTCAGTGGTAAGTGTCATCAAGGTGTCAAATGCAGTGGTAAGTATTATCAAGAGATCAAATGTAAAGGTATAGGCACAATACACCACCACCCAAGATTGGTCACATAGTAAATGTGTTATTTGCCGTGAATGTATATTCTTCTGTATAAACTGCAGTCCCGAGAAAACTCAATTGAAGCTTTCATGGTACTAATTTTATTCTTGGATACACTCAACTTTGTTTCCCTTTTTGAAAAAATCAAATTTAGTACCTGTGATGGGTTGTTGTGAACTAAACGGGTAGTAAGCCTAGTAAGCTCATTCTCGGACTTCATAATCCCTAGAACCAGCTGCTAACTACTATACCACACCTCAAATAAACAGCTTATTGGTGACAGACTCTCTAGTAGAGTTTCTTAACTGTTGATGTATACCATGTTGGTAACTGTTATGTTACTATTTAGCCTGTGAGCTGAACATACACAAGAAGTGCACGAGTATGGTGCCAAAGCTATGCGGAGTAGATCACACAGAACGCAGAGGCAGAATACATTTGAAAATATCTCACAGTGACAGAGAAATCACTGTACAGGGTAAGCTGGCCTTCCCCTCTACACCCCTTTCACCATACCCCTCTCAACACTTCTTTCACTGCACTCTTCTCAACACCCTTGTTACTGTACCCCCCCCTTGAGACACTCCTGTCACTGTACTCCCTTGACGCTTTTGTCATGGTACCCTTCCCTACACTCCTACCACTGTATCTTTTAGTAAACTGTTTCTATTTTAGCTGTTGCTGCAAAAAATCTCATTCCGATGGACCCAAACGGCCTGGCAGACCCCTATGTAAAGATTAAATTACTCACCCCAGGGGAGAGTCACAGTAACGGACACGGACACAGTCACGGGCACAGTCACGGGCACAGTGGGCACAGTACACATAGTGGTCACAGCGGACATAAACATGATAAACATGATAGGTTGGAAAGAGGAAAGTTCAAGTCAAAAACAGCAAAATCCACTCTGAATCCAACATGGAATGAAACTTTTCATTTGTAAGTTAATGAAGGTTGCCTGTTAGCTGTTTTTGAATTGAGATGTGTATTTTTAAAACTGTATTTGTAAAGCAGCTGACATAGTTGATATAATATTATATTATGCTACATTCTATTTTATTATATTATAATATATTGCATTGTGTTGCATTGCATTGCATTGTATTGCCTTGTATTGTATTGTTGTGTTTGCTGTACTGTATTGTATTGTATTGTATCACAATTATTATAATCATATTATAGTATATATTAGTATTCTGTCTTGAAGGGCTAATATTTGACTGTGAGTTGTTTTAGAATTGTAGAGGATTCTGATATGTCACAGAGGCTATCAGTAGAAGTGTGGGACTGGGATAGAACGTCCCGCAATGACTTCATGGGATCCCTATCTTTTGGGATAAGTGAGATTATAAAAGGACAGAAGTTGGACAGCTGGTATAAACTTCTCAATCAAGAAGAAGGTAGTTGTCTTATCATGTAACTCATTCATGTTTCTCACTACCATTACTAGTGCTACTCAGTTAGTACACAGTATTACTGAATCATATTTTATCATTCACAGGTCAGTTCTACAATGTGCCGGTGCCAGACAATGTTACTGCCAGCATACAAGAGCTCAGAAAAAAATTCCAGGTACCTATTTACGTTAAAATTTTTTTATTATATTTAGTGCTTGATGTTACGTCTTTAGTAATGTTCGTGATATGAGTTTCAAAGTGTTTAATGTTTATGTCACTCGTATTTGGCAATAATACTGATACTAGTTTTAGCATTAATAATTTAATTCAAATTGCTCACTCAAAATAAGCCAGACATAAAAAGTTAATGAAATTTTTCTTAAATGCGATTTTTGTGCGGTTCTACATCTGCATGACTTGCAAAATAGTTTCATTGAAAAAGGACCAACATTTTAACAATTGTTCGTTTTATTGTGAAATTTTTAGGATCACAAGTTATCATCAGGTCTAAAGGTTGTACAAAGAGAAAAGACGTCACATGAGCACTATATCCCCACACCCAACGACTTCACGCTACTCTACGTCCTCGGTAAAGGAAGCTTTGGCAAGGTGATCAGCTAAGAGGAAGTAGTAGCTCAACACTGCATGAATTCTAATATATTTCATCTTTTATATCTAATTCACATTGATAATTTCTATACCAAGCTTATTACATGGCCTGTGTTAGACACCTGGTCTATATTTGTCTATACTCACCAGTCATCAACATACTGCAGTCCAAGGAATCTCCAGTATATGAGAGTCACATCATTGAATAGCCTGACTATTGTTTGATACTGCAGCTGTAACTTAACTGATGTTATAATGCTGCGTAAAGGCAATGAATTCTGCCGGATGTAGTTTGAAAGTAAACTGAGCCCACAAAACACTAAGCTCCATCACCTCAGCAATTTTTGTATTCAAGCTAAAAATGTGATAATTTAACATTGTTTGTGCAGTCAAAAATGATTCAGAGTGAGGGAACTAGCTATGAATATATCTGACTATAATGCCGATCTAAAGTTATTTTCACATCCTGTAACCTTTTAAAGTCATGAGTAAGATAATTATTAATTTTCATAAAATTCCACTTTGACAAAATTGCAGGTGTTTTTGGCCGAGTGTAAACTGGACCAGAAGCTGTACGCGTTGAAGGTGTTGAAGAAGGACGTGGTGATTCAAGACGAGGACGTGGAGTGCGCTATGATCGAGAAGAGGGTTTTGGCCCTCCCTCAGAAGTCTCCTTTCCTTGTCGATCTGCATTCCTGCTTTCAGACTCCGGTAATTTATTTCTTGGAGTTGTCTTCCTGGGACACTGTGCTTTAACACATATAGCAGTATATACGATATAGTAATATATTACATAACGCTGTTACATATATACGATATAGTAATATATTACACCGTGCTGTTACATAGGAGAGACTCTACTATGTGATGGAGTATGTTGATGGTGGAGATCTCATGTACAGAATACAGAGAGAGGGAAAGTTTAAAGAACCTGTGTCAGTGTTTTACGCTGCGGAAGTGATACTTGGCCTGATGTACCTCCACGATAGCGGTGTTATCTACAGGTATATTTACCTGCGTATTTAGTAGAAGAGTTATAATCAGGTATATAGGTTTACCTGTGTATTTGTACCTGATAAACTACCACTACCACAATATATACTCTGTTACTCTACCACTGTGTTACAGTATACCCTTATTTTATTGTGAATTTCATACAAGTCAACCTCGGAACACGGATGTACCAAACTGCAGCAGCTTTTTGTTGTGTTTTGTGTGAAAGAGCTGGAATCTGGACTATAGACTTAGAACTAAGAATTATGTGTTATAATTTTAGAGATCTGAAGCTAGACAACGTTATGCTAGACAGTGAAGGACATATCAAAATAGCTGACTTTGGAATGTGTAAAGACGGACTCAGCAATAGCAAGACTACCACCACATTCTGTGGAACGCCAGACTACATCGCGCCTGAGGTACGCCCCTTAAACCTTTCATTTCTTGTAACTGTAGTTGATTTAATATGTTTTTAATTTAGAGTTATTCCCCAGTAGTAATTCTAATTTCCAGCTGAATAAATTAAATAGTCTTGAGATACATTGCTGTAATCTAGTATTTCCTGGCCATTATAGTGTGTATGTCCAATATAGAGTTAGCCTATTTACTGTGGGACACATTTAACATTAAACACATTTGGGTTGTGCAGATACTGCGCTACCAGCCGTACGGTCGGATGGTAGACTGGTGGTCGTTTGGTGTGCTCGTCTACGAGATGCTGATAGGACAGCCTCCTTTTGACGGAGACGACGAGGAGGAACTGTATCACTGCATCTTAGAGAAAAATCCTTCCTATCCCAGATCCTTGTCTAAGGAAGCTACAAGTCTCTTGAAACACGTGAGCTTCTACTCACTAGTCAAATGTGTAGCTGTTAGAAATATTATATATATATATATATATATTATATCATTCTATATATATGTTATATAATAATATCATAATAATATTTTATATTGATAGTCAAATGCGTAATCTGTTAGAATTATATGATGTTTTTAAATTTCTGATGAAGTGTACTAAACCGGCTGTTTTTGTTTTTGTGGCAATAAAATGACATTTGATCATATTACAAGATTTCAGTAGAAACTACTTTTTTCTTTTATAAAATATTCTGATTTGTTTTGTGGATTGCATTTGATCCAATTGCTCAATACCTACTTCTAACTCAATCAACACAGCAAACTTCTTCTAGTATAAAATTCTAGTTATTATGCAGCATTATCGCTAGAATACTTCACAGTACTAACTACAAGGCACATTGCATACATCTATGCTATTATAAGTACAAGTTAATGTGTGTCTGTACTGCTAATTCACATATGATCATCTCTTGCAGCTGTTAACCAAGGATCCTGTGCAAAGGTTGGGCTATAGACGTGCCGACCTGCCAGAACACAAGTTCTTCAGGCATATAGATTGGGATAAGTTGGCCAACAAGGAGATTCAACCCCCCTATAAACCTGCAGTGGTGAGTCAGCATTTCTCTTTGTCCTCGGCAGTCTTTCCTTCTGTCCCCGACAGCATTTGTAATCAACACTGTGAAAGATGAACTCTATTGTCTTTTAGAATGTAATCTGGTAACAGAACATGGTTGTTCTATGATTCCATTATAGTCAATATTATTTAGAAAAGACAGTGTTTTTAAGTAATTTTTTTCGGCGCCAGGGTGGTAAGGGAAATCGGGAGAACCCAGAGCACTTTGACGCAATCTACACAAAACAGCGGGTGTTCCTCACGCCCCCAGACCCGCTGGTTATGTTGAACATGGACGATGATGACTTCTTTGGCTTTTCATACAGAAATGCTGACTTTGAAGCTGACTCTGCGCAGACATGATACCGTGAGGTATATTTCAGCTAGCTATTCCATTATTTTGATCTCCTCACACTTGTGGATGTAGATATACTTTCAATTAGGTGCCGTGAGTAGTGCCAAAAGTGTCTACAATTGATTGTAGATTTGCTTACAATCACTTCGACTTCTCCACTTTATCTGGTTGTTAGTAATGATTGTAAACAGGTAAATATTAAACATGATCTGGTAAGGGTTTCGTTTCTAACTACGAAGAAATTTCTATATTATAAGAAAATATTACAAGACGGTTTTGAGTTGTCCTCTCTGCTTGTACGTAGTCACTTATTCTTCTGCATACGATTGTAAAGTGCTTTATTCTCTTAGCAATGCTTGGTGAATCGAACAGACTTACTCGAGTATAACAAGAAGTCGTCCTCTCATGTCTGCACTGAAACACTAATAAAAAAGTTCATTCTGAGAATAATAAAAGACACAAGATTGTATAAAGTGTTCTGCGTATTTCTTTATTGTTATGTACCTTGAAACTCTAAGCAGGGTAGTCTGTGCACATTGCTTTACTTATTTGATGTTTATATTGTGTCCAAAAACGGCTTTTTTCTACCCATTGTAAATTGTAATTACTTTTACTTTTGTTTTGTTTTTTAAATGTTATATTATATCTCTGCAATAAATTTGGCAAGTTTTTCAACCCCTATAGAATCTCTTTGAAAGTTTTAAATTAATTATTATTTTGTGTGCAATATATTTTACATTTTACTACATTTTAAAAATGTTATGCTGCAATAGTATTTCATTTCTATTTATGTAATTTCTAATAAAATGTGAAGCATAAACATTGTGTGTTGCATTCACAAATATGAAAATCTTAAAAATGTTTTGCAATATTTGTACAATAATTAAATTGATGGTAAAAACAATTTTAAAAATATTACAACAAGCTGGTATGATCTCGAATGCAGCACCATAACAAAGGACCAGTTAGAGTAGACCAAAACATACTGTATTAATTCTGTGATGACAAAATATTAAAAAACATTAAAAGTAGAATAGCTCTAAGAAGATTCTTCTCAATTCTATTCGTAGTTCAATACATTGCATAGATGTAGCGGGTTTAAATTGTCAAATCACCAGTTTTAACTGTCTTTTCCCAAAACCTCCTCATTAGTTGTAGGCTACATTGCAGTAGATACGTTTACTGTTTATGTAGTTGCAGGCCTCGACTGTACGTTTCAAGTGTTGACTGTAGACGTCAGCCCAGTCATTGATTGATAGTACGCGTGCTTCATTGATAATTTGTGTAATTAGTCGTCAACAGTGAGATACGATTTTCAATTATCAGCTGGGAGAGGGTTGAATGGCGGCTATTATATAAGGCATGATGAGCTACAAGTACTTCATTGTATTCCACTACACACAGGTGTAATAAGTCTGAGTAAATTAATAAAGAATCCTGAGTAATACCTACTAAAGCACCCCTAGTCAATTACTCTCCTTCAGCATTAGAGCATCTAAATACAAACTGGGCATCAATACAAAGCTGTGGATAGCAGGCACTTGTTCCTAGGTGTCAAAGTATCTACTAGAAGCCAGCAACACTCTTAGAGGATGTAAGCAGGTAAGTTTCCTAGCTTCTAGAACATTCATTTAGCAGTGTTCTGCAACATAACACAATGTATGTATGCTGTCTACACAGTTTATATACTTTTTATATTTGTTAGTACAACTATTTTGTGAGTTATTATTTAATCTTTCAACACAACTAGAGGGCTGTAAAAATTCTAGCTAACAATCTTAAAACTATTGACAAAATACTGACCTCTCATTGTATACCTCCAAACACCCTGTCAGTTTTTGTTAAACTTTATATAGTCCAACTCTAAGGCACTATTTCCTTTGTCAATTCTCATTCAAGAACTATTGGCACATATATTATAATATACTGCAAGACCATATATACAATAAATATATGCAGATATTATATACTGTGTATATTTCAATAGATACTCCAATATACGCCTGCACTGAGTTCTAAACTACAAGTTTTATATAATCAATCTAAAAAATACTGAACTACCTTAGCATTAGATTCCTAGAACAATTTTATAACACAAAAACCCCTCAAGCCATGAAACCAGAGTGTTGAGAGTGAAAATTACTGGAACGCTGCACACTGCCCTCGTACAATAAGCATTCTTCAAGCATACATGTACTCAGTCTAAACAGGCATATCAGTCCATAACTTGCAGAAAGAACTGTTAGCACATGTGGTAAGATGAAAGAAGGTATTGTTGTGAGCAATATATAGTTTGCAGGTGTGTAGAGGTGAAACTCTGTGTGCAGGTGCTCAACGCACTAGACCTATGTTTAGTTTCAAATTTCTACTTAGTCTACTGTTACACCTTCATTCGTGTATATAGAAATTTCTCTCAACTCCGAGTTTAGTTAGTTTTTCTATGTGTGTTGCTCTTATAATGTTTATTTAAAATCAAATAATTCTTTAGCATTACCTGTGAATAAAGTTACTTGCAAAATAAAAATAAATATGGCTATGCATGTACATTATAATAATCACCGTAAATATGAAAATGAGGAGTCATTATCATAAAACAGAGGCAACTGTAGAACTATTTCAGTTTAATGAAATCAACATTATCACATAGAAACTTTTCAACTGAAAGGCTATTAATTTATTAAAACAAATTTATTCACAATTTTGTTTATTTTCTAATATTAGATTCCTGTGGCTGATAATGCAATACTTTGCTATAATATATAATAAGTTTTGTTTAGTAACTTCTGCTTGAATTGGATAATAATTGACATGTTTTGAACCCTGTTTGAGTTGATAGTTTTGACAGTGTGAAGTATTTTATGCAATACTATTTGTAAGATCTGGGTGACTAGGTAAGATAAATTATGTCTCTCATCAGCAAAAACTACAAGAGCCAGGTGTATTGAGTGCTAATACTAATGATTAAGACTCCATTATCCAGTTGTATAACATAGGATTAGCTCTACCAACTGCAACTCTTAGTTCCGCTCATCCGCTCTCTCAGCTACCTACCTCTCTCCTACTGTAGCCACCTACCTCTCTCCTACTGTAGCAAATGTCAGGTAAAATTATGAAACAAAAACTTAATTATTTTTGGCAAATTGTTACGTAAATTATTCTTAGAAGTTCAATAGAAATCTATATATATATGAAAGCAAGCAGTGTGTGTTTCTATTCATCTTCTCTTCTAAACCAAATCTACAGTTAGCATGCCTTGCTATAGCAAACATTTAGCATGCCTTGCTATAGCAAACAGTTGCTGCTTTCTAAGCAAGTCTGTTTCATCTTCTAGTCAAACAAACGAGCTTTTGTTAGCTGAGGTTAATCTGTAATTCAAGCCAGCCTTAATGACTTTTTCACAATAAAAACAACCAACCTGCGAGGTATAAACTTTGACAACCACTGAATAATGATTTTATAAGAACTTTGAATGCCAAAGCGCAACTCAACAGACTGCGTGTTGCTTATAGGATGGTTATATTATGCTTTTTGACATATTTGTTTGTTCAACTCTGGATCTAGTAAACAAGTATTTCTAAATAAAGTTACAAGGAATTTGCAATACTTATAACAAATACCTGTAAATATGATTTCTTGTTAAGACCAGATCATATCCACGGTTAGACATAGATTTGCTCTCTTTAAGACAGCATGCATGCAGTTGATGAAAGCTGAGTGTACTTTGATTGAGTGTTGTTATTAGCGAATTCCTAAATACTGTGAGAAAGGAATTTTAGAGTCAGCTTTCCCAGACATTAGGCATATTTCTTTTTGACTTGTGAATTTGGGATGAAGCTATTTAAATATATTATAACTATATAATTATATTATGACTATATTATGGCTATTTCTAATATTATCAGTGTAGAATCATATTATATACCCATGTTTACTATGTTAACAAAATTTTGAAAAAGAACAATTTCAAGTCATGGCAGCGTAGCTTTACTGATGTGCTACATATAGGCCTGAAAACCTGTAACTTACTGATAGATAAAACAGCCCCGGGCTATAGCATCTTTACTTGTAACATTTAGCTTCAACAATGCGCTTTGTACCCAACTTTATAGTTAGCTTTTGTTGAAGCTTCATTACTTGCTTACAGCCATTCCATATATTATGTTGCTAAAACCAGGCCCATCCTAACTCTATACCACTTAGCTTACTACATTTTTGAGCTTTTCAAAATAACACGGCTTTTCTTAGCAGAAACTATAGTACTTAATTGTTTTCTATGTAAAATTTTGATTAGAAAACTTTCATTTCTATATAATTTAGGTTTTGCTTCAAGTTTTTAGCTCAAACTTGCTATATCTGACAGCGTACTAGTGGCTGGTAGAAGGGTCAATACAGCTGAATAGAGGGGTTATCTATCAATATATTTCACTAATTCTTTGTTAGAAGAAACTATAGTAGATAAAAGTCACCTATAGGCTGTTCTAGCTGCTACTTTGAATAGCATGACTCATAGTTGACTCAAACGGTTGCTGCCGAGCAGGTCATACTGCCAAGCAGGCCATGCTGCCGAGCTGCCTCTCCAATTCACATTGTTAAGTGCAGCAACATTGCAGATAAAACAAAGCTGTGACTCTGATTTGTTTGTTTTCATTAATTATATCATTTGTATTATTGTTTTCACTAATTATATCATTTGTATTATTGTTTTCACTAATTATATCATTTGTATTATTGTTGTCACCTAATTATTATAATTATAATTCATTCCATGTAACCTTTCCAATATTCTATCAGAAAAGCCAATGGTCTTGTTTAGCCAATACAAACATCCCAAAAGTGTTTATTGATTATTGATATTCTATTATAAAAGCCAAAGTAATTACCCAACAATTAGGATGCCAAATTATGCTGCCCCTGTAAGCAATTTGAAAGAGCATATCATTAACAGCAGCGTTCTATTGAAGAACAACAAAATAAATAGTCTTTACACACAATAGCTTTTTCCTATAGTATATTTACACTCCAAGTGAAGTTTAATAACCACAGGAATAAAGAGAAAGTGCCTCTGTAGTATAACCAAGGTATCTGGAGCCCTCTGGTCAGCTGGTATACAGTTGTCTTTGGCCCCTTAATAAAAATCACTACAAGTTCATGGATTTATGGTTTTGATAAAAGTCTGATAACTCTGGTTATTTTGTTCTCTCAGACTAACATCTATATATTCTCAGACTAACATCTATATATTCTCAGACTAACCAGTAATAACCTAATTTTTGGACATAAATTCTGACCAGTACAAGGAAAAGTATGGCCCAGTATGTAACTACGACTATTACATAACCAGCAGCAAATGCTGAGGCAGCAGCAGAGACCAGGCAACTATAGTTGTATTTCTATTTTCTCATTTAGTGTCAGCTGAACCTGGTTCTACGATGAGCTTAGACTGAGGTTTTTCAAACTGATGAAATAAAGATGAGACGGTTGCTCACCTGTTCGTACTCTGTGTTCCTCATGGCAATGCTAGTCTCCCCCCTCGAGCAGGTTTATAGTATACACATACAGTATATTATGTCTTACACATACAGTATATAGTATACACATACAGTATATTATGTCTTACACATACAGTGTATGTCTTACACATACAGTATATGTCTTACACATACAGTATATGTCTTACACATACAGTATATGTCTTACACATACAGTATATGTCTTACACATACAGTATATTATGTCTTACACATACAGTATATAGTATACACATACAGTATATGTCTTACACATACAGTGTATGTCTTACACATACAGTATATGTCTTACACATACACTATATGTCTTTGCTGCGTGCGAGCTTAGCAACACGCACCCGTAACCCATGCAAAACTATGCTTTAGCTCCCCTCTAACTTCTACACAAATCTTGTGAATCTATCGGTGTTTGCTGATTTAAAAATTTGCGCAGACAACAGCTATGTGATTTTAATTTAACATTTGAACAAAATAATTAAACTTGAAAACCCTCAAAAGGCAATTCAAAACTGTGTTACTAGCGGCTATGCTCTGGTCTGTGTTTTCTTTTTGCTACGGGTGCCAAAGCTATCAGAGTATACTGTATGATATTGTCCCACATCCGGTCTGCATGGGGCCAACCTCAGGATATTACTTTATATAAGAAGTGGTTATTCCAAACTGGCTGAGTGTTATACTAAATGCTCAATCTATAATTTACTCCTTTTTCAATCAAGTATAGAGCATGTATATCAGAGCGCAGGAGGTAAAATCTCTTAATGAAATTACGGGATAATATCAGAGATGAAACCCGCAGCTTTCCCAGAGGAATATGAAACAGTCCTTGTCTCTGTAATGACAATTCATCTTTCAGTCAGTGAATTGTCATTATGATTATCAGTTGAGAGCCAAAAGTGCATACAGATAATTGTTGAACATGCATGCAGTTTATACAAAAATTGGGTGCTATAAGATTATTATGGATTTGAAAGCTGTAGACTTTCATAAAAATGATTGTATGGCATGCTTCATGAAATCCACAGTTAATTATTTAGGCTAATGAACCCTTAACGCTATATTGAAAGTCAGGATGAATGCACTGGATAAAAAAACTGCTCTAGCCTTGAATTTTTGTTGTTATTTGCAATTATAAGTGAACTATTTGCCTGGTTAAACAAATTCCTAAAGCAACTAATTGAAATTCACAATCTAAAGTAGAAAATTTATCACGTTTTATCTAACTTTTCATATATTGCAGACATACAGTAAACGAGTTGCAAGTAAGCAGAAAGACAAATCTTCTAACAGGAAGTACAGTAAATGGAATAGTTGGACACCCTGTCCATCCATGTGCCGCTTTGACTGTTACTCACATTGCGTTCAGTTGAGGTATAAGACGTGCATAAAGCCCGAAATCTGTCAGTCAAACGTGTTAAAAGATGAGAAGACATGTGGAAGGTGTGAATCCCCACTCCCCTCTTCCTATCAGATGACTAGCCCCGCACCGACTCCTACAAGCCGTCTGCTGATAAAGACACCAGACAGCGGCCGGCAGCTGGTAAAACTAGTCAACCATTGTCTGCCTGACTACCACTTCTCTAACTGGGGAGATTGGAGCAAATGTCTCAACGTGTGTCGTAAGGTTCGGTACCGTCAGTGTCTGACTACACTGTGTCTGAACCGAGTAGCACACATGGAGGACTTGGCTGTTAAACAAGAAGAGTGGTGCATCCCAAAGGTGCAGGAGGGAGAGAGCCAGGAGTTGGTAAACTGCCAGAAGTATCTGGGTCACATGACTCTGGATGGAGGGCAGAGACTGCCGAGTATGGAGCTGAAACAGTGCGAGTCCACCAGACGAAAACTTGCCGCTCAGAGATTGGAAGACAAGGCAAGCAGTGAAAAGCCAGGTGAGTAAATAGTTCATTATATCAAAATGCTAATTTCAACTTCTAAATGTTTCACGACTCATTAGGGATTTTTGAGAAGCGGTCTGCATGAATCACTATAACATGTTCGTTTATTAAATAACTAGAAGTTCCAGTTGTTGAAGATCTTCTTCACTTTAGTGTTTATCTATTGTCACAAGACATGAGATTCCCTTTATTTACCTAATTGTTGTGATGGATGTACATCAGCAAATTAAGTTCTAAGCTATAGGAAAAGCAAGAGTATATCGAGGTATAAACTGATTATAAATGTGAAATAATGCTCAGGCTATACCTCTTTCAAATATTCCAATTATTGTAGAAATTATATTTTTACTGTTTGCATAGCAATTTATCGGCTAAAATTATTAAACTATTGGGATAGATCTTCCAGTGGAACTTGCACTTATAACTATAATAAGTGAACTTAAAAACTTGTAGTTAAAGAAAAGCTAAAAGAAAACAAGCAGCTAAACTTAATGTTACTATAGTGGGTGTAGTTATTACTATAGTAATGGCTACACCAACAGGTGAACTGTTTGCGATCTAATCGCTATCTCCTACAATTGGTTTAAAGCATGAGCATATACACAAGCAGTCCTAGCTGCGTCAGATTAGCTAGTATTTGTAGAGTATCAAGTTATTTACATAATTAAAGCCAACCCTAATCCCTCTCCGGCCACACACTAGGGTCATTAGCATACTTTTCCATTGATTTGTGTTGAGTTAATCCACATAACTAATTTGTCACAACCCCTGGACGTTATCCAAAGAGCTATGTCTCAGAAACACTCCTGTCGAAAATAACGACATAAGTTTATTATAAAAACAGCTACTATATTCAATTTGCAGCAAAAGTTGTTAAAGCTTTTTATTCAATAAAAATAATTTTGTTTACTAAGAAAAAGGTGATAATTTTCAACATCTGTAATGATAAATAAAACAGCTGCGAATTGGGAATAATTTTAGAAAGCTCAGTCATATTTTAGAATTGTTAAATACAAGAAATATGTATTGATACCTCTTCTCCCGTTAGCGAAGTCTCACTAGCAAAAGTATGTTGGATTAAAGTTTATAACATGGCATTGTTTTTATGTAAAATTAAAGCTGGTTGACCAAAATTATTTGCCATTAACTTTGTTTTGATTGATTAGGCAATATTATATTATATACTCTAGTATAATAACTTGTCAGAATGAAGGAATTTCTAGGTTGGCTTACAAAAAAATTAATGTTGTTGTGTCTGCAACAGATAATCTCCAAGGAAATATTATAATAATTCTGTTTATTAAAATAAATTATTGGGATAAATAAGAGCATTTAGTATTCAATGATTCACGTTTTAGCACAGCTAAACCCTGTCCAGTACACGGAATAGTATAGTGCCATCTTGTACTATAGGCATATGGTATATAGCAGTGTGTATAAACTAGTCATGTCCTATAAGCATGTCCTAGCATGTCAAATACTGAAGGTCAAAAATATTATATTTCTTTGCTAGGTATATAAAAAATCAATGTTTTTATTTTTTTAAAATTTCACAATTATTTTGTTGCTATTTTTTACATGTCACAAAAACTTGAAAATTTCATCAACAAAGCATAATACAAGAACGGAATTTGGTGATTGCTCCTCCCACAGTAAAGTTAGGATGTGTCAATCTGAAAACACTCACCGCTACCCTCGTAACTATTGAGTAAATCAATTTGCATGTAGTGTCCTGCCAAAACTTTGTAAATAAAAATAGAAAATATTCATACATCTTCAGTGGTGGCAGTATTAAAATCAAATAAATTATAATTTAACATTTAGTAGCGACAGGTGACATGCTGTTCCACCGATGGTGTGAAATTTCGTATCCTGTTCACTTTCACTTTGCATAAGGCGGGTTACACGATTACCTAACATTCAGCATTGCCTGGAGAAATTGTATTCCAAATGCCAATCATTTTTTATCATATGTAGCTACAAAATTATTAGAATGTATAAAAATCTATTTACTGGTGAAAGTTTTTGATTAGTGAAAAACTATAATGTAAGTTAAAGAGACTAGAGATTACAAGATTTAGAAATACAGGATTTAGAGAACTTCACAGATCCTCTTTAGCTGTGGTGTAGATTATTCTGTGCCGTCGTACTGATACTGCATGGAAGGTATTCAATCTTCAGTCTTTAAGATGGCATTTCATTTTACTATAGATGGAGATTGAAGCTGTAGACTCAGATCATGGTCTAGGGTTTTGGGCCTTCAAAAGGGCACTTGGAAAAATTGCACATTTTCTCCTTTAAGGCATTAGTCTATCTTTTCTTATACCTTAAAGGTTTCAGGTTATTCTGTTAGCAGACACTAAGGCCTGAAGAAAGATTAGACCAACTTTAGGGTACGAACACGTACTGATGAATAAGAATGAGCGGCTGAGGTGTAGTCCTGTTAGAGAGGAACGTAGCCCATATTCCTGGGTAGAATAGCAAAGAGACCTCTCCTAATTGTTAATGTTTGCAGAGTTATGTAATGAATAGGGAAACTAATTACACGCACTTTGCAAGAGCATGTTACTAATTACCTGCATGATAAGTAATTCATAACTAAAGAACTTTTTTCTTTCATGGAAACTGTAAGCAATACGTACAAATTAGATTCAATCTATATTTAACAAACTCTCTTCTCATTACATAAAAGAAATAAACACTTAGTAAATTCATCTTGCTCACAGCTTTCTAACAGCTACTGTAAGACATTAACTAAAAACTACAATTGTGTGAACATCAGCACAAAAAGCATTGTCTAGACTCTAGTATATGTACTGAAACTTGAAAATGTGCAAGAATAAAATAAATTGATGAAATGTGGTTTAGTGTATACTCTACAGTGAAACATCTGCTGTATGTATTGGGAAATATTGCTGTAATGTCAATCATGTTAATCATTTGTAAAGTATAGCATATAATCCAGATCAAAATGGTGACCACAGTTATACTGATTGACAACTATGATGAAATACTGTGCTAATGAGGAATTATATGATAAATATACCCTTGGTGATACTGTAGCAGCTTTGTAAATATCCAAAGTGTCTGCAAAACCAGATCTAACTATTTTTATTAATTAAAATGTAAATTTGTTCTCTTGACAATAATAAAATTGATTTAGCTAGATTACATCAGGATTATGTAAAAATTGAACATATTCATTGGATGAGAAATCAAAGCTAGAAAATAATTACACATTGAATTAGGAATTAGCCTGACAGGTGGGTAGACTAACGTCAAGATAACCAAACACACGTGCTACCAAATGTTAGAAATATCTCTACTATACAGAAGATGTTGGCAGATTATAACTTTAGGATTCCTACTAGTCTTATCTACCTTCACTAAATAGAGCCCTCACTTGCATCATTCACTCTCAAAATCATTTTTAAAATCTTATATTTATTTGTATGTCACAGAATAGACTTACACCGAGTAAATGACATCAATGTGATTAATTTAAATACAAATAATATTAAAAAAACAGCACTAAAGTTGAGAGAATCTTTTAGGCGACTTTTTTCATACTCAATGTATTAGGTTTTGCGGATGGCTTGCTTTGCATAACCTTTGCTCTCGTTGCTACATTCATTTGTTGTCACATATATTCATTATTCAGTAACATTGTCAACAGCAAGTATTTATGTTTTAGCAGAAACTCTTCCTGAAGGTTCTGTGTTAGAGTTGGGCGTCTCATGTGGCCTCAGAAACACGCCAAGTAGAAGCCTCAGAATTATTGGAGGGAAAACTGTAAAGAAAGGTCATTGGCCATGGCAGGTAGGTTGGTGTATGCACGTTGGCAAGTTGTAGCAGGTAGGTTGATGCATGCACGTTGACAAGTTGTAGCAGGTAGGTTGATGTATTCACGTTGACAAGTTGTAGCAGGTAGGTTGATGTATTCATGTTGACAAGTTGTAGCAGGTAGGTTGGTGTAAGTTATTAGTAATAAACACTGTACATATTCTTGCAGGTGGCTATTATGATTGACAAGAAGAAAAATGACTTCACTGACTTTCCACACCATCAGAATTTATTCAACTCCCAGCAATTCTATAACTACACAGAGGCTCCGAGCTATGTGCAGTATTGCGGAGGTACCCTCATCAACAACCAGTGGGTCCTCACAGCCGCCCACTGTGTTAAACAAAGAGAAACTGGGCTACGCAAGCCCAACATGGTAGTAATGGTTGGAGAAACTGACATGAGAGTAATGAAAGAAGAGGACGATTCCTGGCATACTAAGATATACAAGATATCAAAAGTGATTGACCACAACCGGTTTGAGTGGGAGTCGGTGAACAATGACATTGCACTATTGAAGTTAGAAAAACCTGTGCCAAATGCACCAGAAATAGGCTTCAGCTGTGTTCCTAAAGAAGACATGGAGGTTAGTGCGGGAACTGAATGTATAGCGGTAGGTTGGGGGAAGAGCAAGAAGTACCCCAAACAGAGGTCTAGTAAACGTCTGAAAGAGGCTATATTGCCTCTAGTGTCAAGACAGGCGTGCAAAAGTGCCTTCAACTTCACCATAACAAAGAATCAAATGTGTGCCGGCTATGAAGATGGCCGAAGTGACTCGTGTGACGGAGATTCAGGGGGTCCTCTTCTGTGCCTGGCCAAGACGAGTAGCGGCGAGCGATGGATTGTCTACGGGATAACGAGTTTTGGGTCGAATGACGGGTGTGGTATAGCCGGAAGGTACGGAGTGTACACTAAAGTCAATAACTATTCTGATTGGATAGAGTATGCCATCGAAACTGGCACTCAAACGCCTGAACTAGCAACATCTACAGAAAACAGGAGACGGCGCCATAAAAAGCAAAAACGCAAAAGAGAAAAATACAGCCAAAAGGATACTGAAAGTACAACAAAATCTAACTACTTTGACGAACTCGAAATGATTAACTGGCTGTCGGTAGATTCTGGAACTAACCTCAATTCACAAAACAAAACTCAAACTGGTGCAGAGAATTAGCTGCGGGCAATAGCATAATTTATTTCTTTTAACCTATATTTTTATTGAAACATATGATAGGGAAATTTTATAAATGATATTCTAGATTTACAGCTGGAAAAGCTATATATATCATCATTATATTTGTATAAGGTTACTCAGAGCTGCAATATTGTATATTTTTATCCAATGTGGGAAAACTTTTTCATTTCATTTATACCAAATTATTCCGTCCAATAAAATACATTGAACTATCTATAAAAAATCAGATATGGACCCCATCATATTACGATGTCTTGAAAGAGAATTACAAGTTTAAAAACAACCACATGCCTCCAATGTTAACAATGACTTTAATTAAAAAAATAAAAATAAATGAAATCATAATAAATGCTATAAAATATGTAAATGTAACAAAAATATATACAAGATACAAGGAAACCAAGGTGTACTAGAAATGACAATGAATATTAAAATAAAGGTTGACATTGTCAGTTGATAGATGTTGTAAACAGAACCTATGCATATATTAATAACTTGGAGTTAGCAGTGGACCGAGTATTCCCAGACAGAGTGGACAACTCTAGTCTTCATATCACACAGGAAATACAAATATGACTCACTAAGCAATCTCAGAAAGTTCTAGAAGGCAGGCAGGCAGGAGAAGCCGACTCCTGATATTCCAAACTGTAAATAGAGTAAGAAATCAAGTAGTTCAGTGGCAAAACAATTAAATTGAATTTATTCTAAAAATCTGTTAACTTCTGAATTCATGTTTTGAGTTAAAAGATTCCCAAATTCACTCAGCTGCAAAAATCTGTTAGTAAGTGTAAATGCATATAAGTAAGTAAGTGTAAGTATGTAAATAAGCAAGTAGGTAAGCGTAAGGCAATATCTACATCTAGGTGTGTTGTTCAGTATGAATCAGAAGTGTATATTCATATTGATGGAGTGAAATATATTCTCTATAAACTATGGCAGAACAGGAAACACATGTTTTGTAATTTAGGATATAAAGCACATCCTGGAGGATTCTGGGACAGACCATGAAGTATTTATCTGCAGAAATTTACAAGAGTTCATGTGTCATGACTAACTACCTTTCACACAAGAGAGTGCCGGAGGTTAGAACACCAGTACAGCTCCGGATTGTCTGGCGTCATGGGAGCTCCTCAACGCCGACACCACCACTCTACTTCTGGTTACACTCTGCAACATGACCAAGTAGAAACAGTATTGGTGGGTGAGGAATTGATAGCACAACTCATACAAAACAGAAAAAAGTCTACAAGCTTAAACTACATGTTGAATATAAAAATAAGACTAGGCTGGCCAATATAATGCACTGTTAGTAAATACTTCACATAACATCTTATTGCATAGCAACAACTGAAATAACATTTCTTCACCGGGTTGGTCAAGTTGGCCGACAAAAAGACAACCGATTATATTTTAACCCAAACTCTGGTACCAGTTATATTTCTCATCAAGCGTCTTAAAGAACAAGTGACGGAGTATAAAGAGGTGAAACTGATGTCACCGGAAACAACCAGCTGTATCATTGTTCAAATATGGACCAATCAGGGGCTGTTTAACTTCCACTTCTTAGGCCTACTTAAAGCTGGACAATGAGAGTCTAAATAGATGTTTACACGAGCATTTCATAGAACAGGCACAGAGGTCATTGTCCACCCATAAATCTCGGTTTAGTGAAAACACATTCCACTTCCTGTACGCGAAGCTCCCTCGAGACAATTTGCCAATTTATATAATGAATTGGCAGGCTTTATGAAATATTAATTATGAGTGAAAACATATAAATTAATGATCCTTAGCTGTACACTGTTTGGCAGATAACACTCATATGAAATCATCTGGGAGAAACAGACAAGATATGTGGGTACAAACGCTGTAATTAATGGTCACGTAAAGGAGCGATTGATTTATAAAGCTAGGACTAATATATGCAAATAAAATGAACAACCATTAGTTCAAAATATATCATAACATAATTTAACATGTTGTAATTATGTTTAGAGTTTAATGTCCGTTCAGATCTTTATCTGGTCGCTGGAACACCCTGAAACCAATGAGTGATACTAAAATATGTACCTCATCATGAAACGTAGACCTAAAGGCAAAGCGAGGTGAACCTCAGCAATAAAACATAATCTCAGACATGCAAACAATCCCCTTAGTATCTATTAGGTACCCTGAATACTGTGGAGTCTCCTATACTATAAGCAGTTGTCTAATCGTTACACTTACAGATTTACTAACTCTCCAATACACTGTAGAAACAACCAGCTGAGATACTCTGTAGCCTGAGAAGAAACGTAGACTGTAGTCCTAACACGGGCTGTATGTTCCCTTCTTCACTAATTAAAACTGTAGATCTTTCCTGATCACTCAAACAACCTCTCTCAAAAGCTGCCATTACTGTGCAGAAGTCAGCAAGCTAACTATAAGCCTACTTCTACAGTTTATCTTAGAGAAGCAAGGCATATGAATTATGGATAAACTGGGACTAGAGTTTATGTTCTTGAGAGAAACTGGGGGGGGGGGAGGTACTGTTATGGTGTAATGTTGGGTAGTACTGTGTATAGTAAACTATGAAATACAAGCCAATATTATGCTACTATAAAGAAGGTTTATAGAAAGGAATTTTACTTAGTCTTGCCTCAAAACCTGCCATCTATCATTCAAAGCCTATATCTAAGGCTACACAGAGATCCCTAAGGCTACATAAAGATCTCTAAGGCTACACAAAGATTCCTAATGAAATAGAAACTTACGATTTCTCTGTGAAATTGACCTTGAAAGTTGTGGGAACTGGTATTCTAATCAATAGCCGAGACAGCTTGCAGACAGAAAGTGCATAAAATGACAAGTTAATGGAGAAAGAGCCAACATTTACATATGTTGGTGTGTGAATTATTCACCATTCTAATATATCAACCCAACAAGAATTTTAAACATTAAATTCTTTATGCAAACAGTTTGAGAAACTCTCTCTTCAAGTCTATAAAATTCTTAGAACTTTCCAGATCTTTAAATACAGAATCACTACATCTGATACTTGATAGTATACCTAGAGTAACACTAGTATACTTATAGTAACACTAGTATACTTACAGTAACACTAGTATACTTACAGTAACACTACGTCTGGATGCTTTACTCGAGTTGGCCTTCCCTTTAAGAATGGCGAGCTGATGTCCAAAATGAGCTTTGTCTTCCCTCCAGCTTAGCAGACGTGATGACTGAAATATGAGAGTATCAGTCATGACTCAGTCTAACTCACAGTTACTAACTCACAGATACTTAGCAAATAGTGACTCTGACTTAGTAAATAGAGAAAATTTGTATCAAAATAACCTCAACATTTTGTGTTTTATTTTCAACAAAACATAGACACATCCGTGTTGATTATAAATTACAGACAGAAACGAAGAGCTAAAATTCGGCTCCCAAAATATTTATTATAGCAATTCAAGTACCCACAGTTAATATTCACAACTACAAAATTCTGTTAGCAATTGAGCACACTTGCAAGGGTAATGAGTAAACACTAATAAAACAGTTGAGTGTACATAACATTGGCATCTATGCTCATACTTGGAGAGAGAAAACTGTGTACTTTCTACTGCGGCAACATTTTGACTTAACATACAGATATTAAATGTGGTCAAAGGAATAACTTGGCAAGCAGTTAGGAATACCCTGTAAGGTTGATTATAATTGACAACTATCACTGCCATCAATGTCAACCTCTAAGCCAACACAAATATAGTACATAAATTTAAATATCTTAATTAGAAAGTGGCAGAAAGCCTATTTATGCTGATTTATCACACAGGAGTGTATTAATAACACAACGTGAAGGGTGTCAGACACTAACTGGAGAGACGTAACGCTTTCACTTTGAGTTCTACACACAGTCACAATCACCAGGAAAATATGACAGAGCATTAAAAAAAGAGCATGACAAATGAGGTCATGTACAGCCATAATTATATAATATATTTACTGTGTCTGGAGGTAATTTCAGTGTCTGAGCCTACAGCGGCGTTATGTTTCGTAACGAGAAGCTTAACTCTAAACTCAATAATATAATAAGTAATTAAAGCACTTGTATATAAATACTCTATTGTAATGGTTTTGTTTAATTGATTACATGTTTTCCAAGTATTGCAAATAATTAACTCCTGTGGATTAAAATAAGAGTTCATTGTTTTCACAACTACAGTTTGCACCCAGTCGATCTTTTATATTATATTAAATAATTAAAACACAGAAAATGACTAAAATTTTAATATAAATTAATTATTGTGTTGGAAAGGATAAGCCTAATATGAGTAGTGGCCAGGTGATCTTATCAACAGGTGATCTTATCAACAGGTGATCTTATCAACAGGTGCTGATGACCAGAGAAACTTTGTTATTTATTTATACAATAATTTATTGCTCTGTGCCAACTTGAGAGAGGAGCTTTAACATTATAGAATGTCATCTGCTTATTTGTGACAGCTGATTGAGTCACAGAGTATACATACTCACAGTGCGGGACGGGCAGGGGCGTACCCAACTGTTGGCACAGATGTGTGAGGCTATGTCATCTTTAGGAAAACTGCTATTTCCTCCTCCAAACACGTAAACAATCCCTTGTTCCACTGAAAATATTATAGTACAGTACAGTAGTATAATATAGTATAGTGCAGTACAGCGTGTAATATAACATAATTATAATATAACATAGTAGCCTAAAATACAGTACAGTACAGTAGTATAATTTAGTATAGTACAGTACAGTGTGTAATATAACATATAATATAACATAGTAGCCTATAATATAGTACAGTATAGCGTGTAATATTATATATATAACATATAATATAACATAGTAGCCTATAATATAGTACAGTACAGCGTGTAATATTATATATATATATAGAATATATCATATAACATAGTATAAAGTATAGTATAGTATGAAAGTTTGCCTAAAATCAGCTTCATCAACAGATACACAGTAATATGCAATGTTTAACCAAAGTCCATCATTTCAGTTTACCACAGAGTAATAACTTAGACCTGTGGCTACTTAATACCCCCACTATGAATAACACTTGGTTGATAGTCTGTAATACCAGCTCTAATTCAATTAACCTCCCATAAACCAGTCAGTTAGTGAGGGGGGGGAGGGAGGTTGTAGACTGACTGATGACAAAGAAGAGGTGATATATTGTCTAATTATATAACCAGAAATCTACCAGTTGAGAGAAAGTGACCTTATTGACCCCCCCTAATGACCAACGGTCAACCAACTAACAACCTCAGTAATGACGAAATACCCTTACGTAAAACTCAATTAACAAATTGATATGAAACGTAAGTTTTGTGGGAACTTTGATTGATTAAAAAGTAAAAAAAATATAATTTAACTTATCCATCCGTGTTGTATAACTGTTGTGTAACATCTCTGTAGGGTGGTGGTGGTGTGACATATACAGAGAATATACAGATAATATACAGAGAATATACAGATAATATACAGATAATATACTACTAGCTTGGTTTACTTTACAGAACAATAAGTTTCTCTAAAGTCAGACTCAACCAACCAGTCTACCAGGATACACAAGTGAATCCTCTCACCTCCGTAGAGCAGTGCGGTTGGGTCATCCGTGAAGTGAGGGGCACCCACAATCAGTTCATCTTTTCCGTTAGAATCCAAATCTACAAACTATACAGGAAATGATGTAAGCGCATGGCTACGACAACAAAGTTTTCACCAGCTATGATTGGCTGGATGAGTCACGTCAAGTAATTATACGATGCAGAGTATCAGCTCTCTCACACATACTTCTATATGATTATTTGAAATTAAAAAAAATTAAATTTCACGATTGTAAGTCATCTGCTCCTTATTTCAGTCATTTTGGTATTTAAAACATGACCTTGATATATGTCTGAAAACTGCTATGAAGATTCTGTGACCCCCACCTTGAGGGCAGCGGAGAAGAGAGAGAACTGTCTGTCAGCGTGTAAGACAGCGTCGGGCTGACAGCTGCTGCCTCCCTCAATCAGACAAGAGAGATTGTACACATCCACTGCTCCAGCTTGACTCAGGTGGACATCGTAACCAAACACACTGCCATTCACATCTGCAGCAGGAAATAATAGAGATATTAGTCACTAACTTATGGAGAAATGGACAGTAATTCAGAGTTATTCTCTCCTGATTTTGTGGAGACAACTTTAAACAAGTACTAATTGACTTTAACACCCACCTACACTGTCTCTCCCAACAGCCAACATGATTGGTCCAGACAACCCAAAAGGATGACCAATAGAAAAGCTGCTGCCGAAATGCTCGTGTTCGGCTGTTCCCTCTATCTGTCGCAGCAGACGCAAGTCTGGCAGACTCCAGACGGTCAGCTGACCAACTGATTGCGTGTCTCTCACGGAGAACGTGCAGTTTGAACTGAAAGAGAGAGAAAGAGAGTAGGGCTACAGGCTATTCAAAGAGCGAGAGAGAGAGGGAAAGAGGGAGGGAGAATAGGAGCAGAGGCTAGACACGAGTTCAACTTACAAGGCACAGTTTCTACGGATAGGAGCTCCGACTATCAGGACAGGATTGTAAGGCGAATCGGCCACGAGTAAACGACTTCCGAACCAGCTGTTGTTGGCCTCCACCTTCGTGTAATAATATAAACATATAAAGTATGTAGAGGATGGCGTATAGTTAGTAATATAAACATATATAGTATGTATAATATAGTGTATAGTTTGTAATATAAACATATATAGTATAGTGTATAGTTTGTAATATAAACATATAAAGTATGTAGAGGATAGTGTATAGTTAGTAATATAAACATATAAAGTATGTAGAGGATAATGTATAGTTAGTAATATAAACATATATAGTATGTATAGGATAGTTCACAACAGGAAACACTAGTAATTACTCACCCCGGGACCCCAAATACACTTCCATGTGGAGAAATCAAATGCCTTGGAACTCAGAACAAAGCACACTTTGCCAGACTGGGGTCCGGCACCAGTTGGCCCAGTACCGGTTGGTCCAGCACCGTTTGGACCAGCGGACTCTGAGTATGGAGAGTATGGTGAACCAACGACTAGATCATCAAATCCGTCTCTATTAATATCTGCAGCTAAGAGGGTTGTCCCCTCGTTATCATACAATGGCTGCAAAAGTGATAGAGGGAACTATTTGAAATACCTTCGATTCACTACAAATAATTAACTCATGATAAATGTCAACTTTATGATAGAAGATTCAAGCCAAAGATAGATCAAGCAGCAGATTACTTGATGAGAGAGAACCACTACAAGTAAAGTTTCAAAGTTTCGAGGGAGTTTCAAAGTGAAGTCATTTAATTTAACTCAGTTTAGAATAACTGATAAGTTGTATCTTTAGTTAACTCTTTGACATAAATCAATCAACAAAAAGGTCGCAATAATAAAATCCAACTTCAAATAGGAAAGTTTGCATCAGTGAGCTCTGGAGTTAGATTATACGAGTTAGACATCAGTGAATACTGACTGAAGAGGATAATGAAGGAAACTTACTGCATGTTGGTCTCTCTGGACCATAGAGGGTTGGTCACTGAACGTACCGTCTTTATTGCCGAACCAGATGGACATCCCACCCTAACAACACACACAGCATTATACAGCTTTACCTTGAAGTGACATTGAGCTAGCTCACAGATATGCTATTTGTGAAGGAATGTAGATCAACTTACAGTATACGTGAGATTTGTCCAGCCCAAGTTGGGAGAGCTAACAACGATGTCTTTATATCCGTCTAGATTAGCGTCCAGTACGGCGACAGCAGAGCCAAACCTGCCCGCCTAGCAGCAAATATTAGCATATAATATCTACTAAGTTATGCTACAGGCACTATAACCTAACACAGATACCATGCATATATATAAAGTATACTGAAATATACATACTACAACATACTATAAATAGAAAAGTATACTAAAATATACTACGACATACTATAAATAGAAAAGTATACTAAAATATACTACGACATACTATAAATAGAAAAGTATACTAAAATATACTACGACATACTATAAATAGAAAAGTATACTAAAATATACTACGACATACTATAAATAGAAAAGTATACTAATATATACTACGACATACTATAAATAGAAAAGTATACTAAAATATACTACGACATACTATAAATAGAAAAGTATACTAAAATATACTACGACATACTATAAATAGAAAAGTATACTAAAATAAACTACGACATACTATAAATAGAAAAGTATACTAAAATATACTACGACATACTATAAATAGAAAAGTATACTAATATATACTACGACATACTATAAATAGAAAAGTATACTAAAATATACTACGACATACTATAAATAGAAAAGTATACTAAAATATACTACGACATACTATAAATAGAAAAGTATACTAAAATATACTATGACATACTATAAATAGAAAAGTATACTAAAATATACTACGACATACTATAAATAGAAAAGTATACTAAAATATACAACGACATACTATAAATAGAAAAGTATACTAAAATATACAACGACATACTATAAATAGAAAAGTATACTAAAATATACTATGACATACTATAAATAGAAAAGTATACTAAAATATACTATGACATACTATAAATAGAAAAGTATACTAAAATATACTACGACATACTATAAATAGAAAAGTACACTAAAATATACTACGACATACTATAAATAGAATAGTCTACTAAAATATACTACGACATACTATAAATAGAAAAGTATACTAAAATATACTACGACATACTATAAATAGAAAAGTATACTAATATATACTACGACATACTATAAATAGAAAAGTATACTAAAATACTAACGGAGTTTGAAGCTCCTCTGAGGGTTACATTTGCCAGATCCTCAACTCGGAAGTCACCTTCTGGGAGACCTTCTTTATGTCCTGCATGTGTATTATTATATTATATAATATAATGTAGCGTTACATTTTATTTTATTATATTATATAATATAGCATTACATAATACATTATTATACTATATAATAATTTATTAATCTGAAGGACCAATGAGATTGAAAGAATAACTCACCATACAAGATGAAGACTGCCCCTGCGTAGTTAGTAGTGACGTTGTGTGGGTACATGGGTGAAGATATCACCAGGTCTTCTATTCCGTCGCTGTTCACGTCCGCTGAGAGAAGCACGCTGTGAAATTAACCGAGATAAAAACACAAATAAATGTCAAATAAGAAAGAGGGGCAGCTGTGAATAAGAGGGACACACAATTACAGAGTGCTAAGGCTATAGAGCAAGGAAGAAGGCTACAGATATTACAGTAAGCTTAGACAATGTTTTGACGGAGTGAATTCTCAAATAAAAGCTGGATGGAAAATGTCGTAGAATAAATAAAAATTTAATTTTGATGCAATAAAACAAGAATAAAATAAGAATGGTTTGTAAAAATAGGCTAAAATGCTTTAATAAAGCAAATAATGAAGGAAATAGAGGACTATTTTTAGAGTTGTTCCCCCACAAGAGATGAGAGGGGGCAACTCCAAACTATACAGACTACTCACTGGCCTAGCCTGGCATATGGCCACTTTGTAGATATTACGGTGCGAGGAGACTCTGCTTTCCTACTCTCTTTATGTTGTTTAGATCTCAGTCTTAATCTTCTTTGCTTTTCCACGGCATTCTAAACAATGTTAATACCAGTTTGCTAATGGCCGTTCATCATTCTAAATATCAGAGAATATCGCAGCAATATAACTTATAGTAATCTTACAACAGTCATACCTTAGCAGCAGTAGGTTTGAGTTTAAATATTACACCGTGTTTCGTCTTTTGTACTTTCATATCACCAGCACTGAGGCTATGCTTTAGAGACAGACTTGGAGGCTCTAAGGCTGGTTGCCGCGATGTAATTTCCTTAGTTACGGGCGACAACAGAGCGTGCTTGTACTTGTCACATCTGATGTACAGAGGGTTGTCAGGGGTCGTGCAGTTGGCACTATCGAAGACAAAACGGTAAAAATGCCCTATATTGTATAGAAAACAAATTCATAATGTGAGCAACCGCATAATATATAACTTTATATATTTGTACTGAAACATTGAGTTGAAAATAATGCAAGAAAATTGCATAAGAAATTGGCTAAGTCTATTCACATGGAATTGTCATTATCACAGAAACACTTGATTCTACCCTTCTCCATGGGTAAAGTAACACATATTTTTGCTTGAAAGTATTTGTTTCAATTCCAAAGATATAAATCAAGTCTTCCAGACATATAAATGAAATCGTGTCGCACTATAAAATGTTAGCTGAAGAAACTGGGAAACTAATTCTAAGAGTGACGGAGGGGGGGGGGGAGGAGGGGGTCACAATCACCAACTCAACTCTATATTAGTGATGCATATCAGTATACCACAGCGTTTGTTCAACTGATAAACTAGTTTCATTAAATGCAGAGAGTTTCAACCGAAACTGTACTAGTTTTAGTGAGTAGTCTACAGTATTAGTGAGTAGTCTACAGTACTAGTGAGTAGTCTACAGTATTAGTGAGTAGTCTACAGTATTTATCAACATCAATAATAAAGTAATACAATTGGAAGATCAACAGTATTTACTAGTTGAAGTGAATAAGTTAATATATTTAAGACTGGAGACCTGAACCCATGCTCGAGGATGTAGATGACGTTGTCCCATATACGGGTGGTCCACAGTGCCATGTCGTACAGACCACCCAGGAAGAATGTGTCCAGATTCTGAGTCAGAAATGGACTTTTAACAGCAGTCTGCTCATAAACCTACAAAACGGAACATGACCTATATATCGTGTGACCTATATATCACTATGACCTATATATCCTGTGACCTACATATCACTGTAACCTTCATATCCTGTGACCTATATATCACTGTAACATATATACTACAACTCATCATCATTACTGTATACTATAACTCATCACTAATAAAATATTGTTAATCAAAAAATGTATGAATAAAATAACTTTAACAGAGAGATTAAGTGTATCAGTATTTATTACAACTGCTGCTTATATAGAGCAATGATTTCAATACGCCAGCCATCACTTTGCTTTAGGTCCCCCAATCACCTAGCTTTAGGTCCCCCAATCACCTAGCTTTAGGTCCCCCCCCCCCCCCCCCCCCCGTGTTTATTATTAATACATTACTGATGTCTTAAAACTTTAGAGATATAAAACTTTCAAGTATAATTTTGATGTCACAAAATAACAGTTTCTAACAACAAACCTTGCCAAGAGCAATCTTTTCTCCCAATCTAAAATAAAGAAGACAACTTCTCAGATATAAAGAAATAAACTCAGCAATGCTCAGAGAGATGTGGGTAAAGAGTATATATGACTAGAGAGGAAATATGTCACTCTGGGCCCAGGTTGATGAACTCTTTCACTGTATCACGTACTACATACTCTGTTTCTGTCTTATAATACATTATAAGCGCATGTGGTATCTACACTGCTAGGAATATGAGGTACTTACAATGCTAGGAATATGAGGGACTTACACTGCTAGGAACATGAGGGACTTACACTGCTAGGAATATGAGGGACTTACACTGCTAGGAATATGAGGGACTTACACTGCTAGGAATATAATGGACGTACACTCCACAATGACTTCAGTTGGCATAGTTTCAGAGTTATTGTAGTAAAGTTGGTAGATGTTAGCTAAATGGGTGACTGGAATATACCTGGTAAACAAAACAGAAAGCAAGTAAAGACTTTACTACATAAACTATACATTGTTTATGACGGTGAAATACTAGACAGACGTGCAGTGAGCATAGATGGCCCATCTCAAAATATTTAGTACACACAGAAAATTTTTTTCAAAAAATAAAACTTGTAGTAGAAAGCTCAAACTTTGTGATACGGGTAATTATTAGGTGCTGAATTCAAATATGAGATTATTTTATTGCCATAGGTGCTTAAACTTGACCTTTAACCTCTCAAAAGTCCGCAGTCCAAAAAAATGGTGAAATATGAATGTTTATATTTTAATAAGCAAAACATGGTTTTAGACTAATATAAGGGCTCTGAATTCAAAAATAATACTAGTTTTTATCTGTGATAGACATATTTATACCTTTGGCTCTATAAAGTGAACACCAAAAAAAATTTATTAAAAATATTGCAGCATAAAGAGACAAAAGTTTTATGATTGGTTTTAAACAGAATGACTTTATTTTGGAAAATAATTTTCTACAGACTAAACTTTTAAAATTGACAGCATATGCATACAGCAGGTGCCTTTCCAAACCACTTATGAGGTAGGCTAATAGCTTGTTAGTTTTTTGTATAAATTGACAGTTCACCAGTAGTCCTATTATATCGAGTACAAGACATTCACACAAACAAAATGCATGCACAAAACATAAAATATTGTCAACAAACCATGAAATACATATTCACTAACACACTTCCTTCTAACTTATCTACACTCACATCTCCTCCTACAAAAAACAGTAAGACAAATTATAGAATGTTTGCTAATGTTGATGTACACATTTAAACTTTCATCATTATTTCACAAGTAGCAGTTGCAGAAACCATGTGAGCTTGAGCTGATGTTATTGCAGCCCTCTCAATATTTTGCTAGTTGTAGGAGTAGATTGTTTAGTCTACATTTCTATTGTACTGGCTTCATCGTAAGATTCATCTAAACTTAATTAAGCTGTATATTTCAAGTATGATTTTTATTTTAATCGCTCTTCTGAACTTTCAATTTGTCTATACTTGTTCAGATGTTGACATACCCCTCAGTTGTTGCTTCCTTCTCTCTTGCTGCTCTTCAGACCACTGCTTTTTTCTGATGAAGCATGGCTCCTAGCAGTGGACTGTTGCCTGGTCTTGAAAGGCATGAAACTATTCTATACAATATAAAAACTAAAATATATGAGTTTTTTAGTTTGGTAAGCTATTGAGACTAATGCTTAGAAGATGAGGGTTAGCTATAATCTAAGTTATTGGCTATTAATAACTTAATGAATAAGATAATGAAACTAAATAGTTGCAAAACAAGAGCTAGCCTTCAGAATAAAGTTGTATTTAAATTGACTATTAGCACGTTACAAGCTATTACACTATTGACAAGTTGTTAGCAATGATTAATTTGCTTAAGTACCCGTAGCGTACATGTCCGTAGTATAACTTACTCATTCAACTTAAACCTAAGGAGCTAATCCAAATCACTATTATGTACTAAGTAGATATATTAACATATTATTATTAAAGCAACTTATTCTTAAATTTCTAATTAAATTAAATTTATCAAGTGCAAACTATAAAAAATGCCAATAAGCAGGGATCAAGCACTCAGAGTGAGAGTAGTAAGAGTAAGAGTAATCACTTAATGCTTATGTTATTAAGAAAAGTAATACTAATAGTAATAGTATTAGTATTGGTAATATCATATTGAGTTCAATATCATTACACTTACAGTTTGAATTTACACATCGCAGTTTACAATATTCAGTATTGACTATTGAATTCAAAATGAATCATTAAATGGTGAATGGCTACAATTTCAATTTGAATTTTAAGTTGCTGATCGCGGCAATAAAAGTTTTAGTTGAATATAAATTATGGCAATTCAAAACTAAAGTCTAAATACGCAAGTGCAATTTAAACTTAATGCATTAAAAAGTTATTTACTTAGTTATTTAGTTCTTATTTCCCAATTATCATTAATTTTAAATTATTAATAATAGAAATGTTATGATAAACTTAAAGAGTTACTCGTTATCGTTATGATTGGGATTATCATTGTAAGAATTGATAAAACAAAAGAATGAAGCCTTAGAGAAAAATTGACTGAAAGTTATATTGTTTGATAAATATAAAAAGTTATGAGAAGTTTGGAAAAATACAATGAATACTAACCTGACGAAATAAATGAAAACTAAACCGCTATGCCATCAGATCATTTTCTTGGCAACAAACCGGATGCGCTACTATACTCTAAATTCTAGAGGTTTCAAGATGACTTTATTTATGAAAACAGAATTAGATTACTGTGTAATTATTTTATACTTACGAACAAACAAGATGAAAATATATTTATCGTTGTAAAAAATAAGTTTGAGCAAAATAATGAAATTTAACTAATTTATTTGAGAGTGTAAACAGAAAGCGTTAGCAATTTCGTTCTCACGTGCTCATACTCAATTTACGGACAATTGTTGCGGACAAAAAATTCGTGAGGTTGAAACACTAAAACAGGAATATCTAAACTTGTACCGCTAGGAATTAGACATTCAGCACACCAAGAGATTGACAAGCTTTTTTAGAACAGTTTAAGGAAAAAAATATAATCATAATATATGTTTATAAAAAAATTATGCTATGTCAAAGTTGAAATGTGTTACCCACTGAATTTATTTTTCAGTGGGTAAAATTTAAAAACTTGTCATTTTTTCAATAAAAAATGCATAATATAGCTTAAATATACTAATTTTATAATAAATTAAAATGTTTTTTATTCTGGGACACAGTGAGTTCACATATTTGAAGCATCAGAGAGCTAGACAACATCATTTTTGAAAACCTGTCCTTATTTTGCACTGTACTAATTATTTTGAGATGAGCCAGATATGGGAGTAATCTCCCCTGACTAACAGTACATACATACCACTGCTGATAATGAAGGTAGGAGTAATCTCCCCTGACTAACAGTACATACGTACCACTGCTGATAATGAAGGTAGGAGTAATCCCCCCTGAACTCATTCACCACGTCACCTCCAAAGTCTGCAGCAGAGTGAGCCGTGTCATAGACACCGTGGAAGTCTACCTACAGTTAGGTGAATAAATCTAGGTCAGCAAATCTAGGTCAACAAAGGGCAGTGGGCATACTATATCTTTAGGAAGAGAAGTTATAGGGACGGAGAAAAAGAATGAAGGTAGGAAAAGCTGCTAGGGAAGACAGGAAATGAGAAAGACTGAAAAATGCGAAGTCCTTCTGACAAATGATGAGAGAGAGAAAGATAGGCTATAAGTCAAGGAGAAACACAAGCTGACTTCTTTATCTCAACTAAAAATATCTGCTGTAAAATACTCAAAGCTGAGATAATAAATAGAATACAAGTAAAGTGTTTCCCGTATGACCTTGAACTTCTAATGCGCTGAGTATCAATAAGCAGACTCACAGCGGCCATTGTTCTGATGAATCCTTGTCGTATGCCCAGACTGTGCCAGGAGACGTCTGCAACTTGGTGAGAGATAAAGCCGAGCACAAACACTACTAGTTTCTCTGTTTCCTGTAAGTAAAGAGTGTAAATGGAATCACTGCACAGAACGACTCTCTTCGTGATCAATGCTGAATAAACATAATTCTACCAAAAACATGCATGTACTTTTCTTATAGCAATTTTTCTCAGTGCAAAAATTATAAAACGAATAAAATTGAAAAGGTATATGCAATTATAAGTGGAAACTAATATCTGATTTATAGTAAAAAGAAACATAATATGCATATTGACAAGTGAAGTGAATAGGAAAGAAAAGTGTGACGCACCTCCGTCCAGGGGGGTGGGAAGTTGTCACGGATATATTGCAGCGTGACGTTAGTAAATGCCGTCCAATGACTGTCTTCGGATGTGACTCTGTATTTACCTTAGCAACAAACATACATGTCCTTAGCAACAAACACACATATCCTTAGCAACAAACATACACAACAGAAAACCTTTCGACTTTAGATTCGTGCAACTGCTGCAACAAAAGTTAAGTGAAGGAAGCAACTCGACTCCTTTTCTACTAAATGTGAATCAAACTTCCACTTACTATTAAAACAGACGCTGCCGTAGTAAGTGTCGGGGTAAGTATTTCCAGCCTGGAAAGCATCTTGGTGCTTTAGAATGAGCTGCAAGTAGTTCAGTGAAACATCACATTTCTAGTTGGCGGATTTCTTAGAACGAATTGACTGAGAGTGAATACAACTATTGCGTCATACGCTTCTATATTGGAACTCACCTTGCGATAGTCCATTGCATGGTTGCTGTGAAATATCGTAGCTGCCATATGTCCTAGAAATATGATGCAAAAATATTACCATATTATGAACTAATTATTATTATTTACCTACATTAATGCTTGAGCCATTCATGGCAATTCTTGTCATGCGATAGTAAAATTATTATGCTGCTTACGACAACACCATTTAAAGCTACAAATACACCATGTAATGGTACACCCATGCAACAATCTGACTTGTAATGAATCTCTCACCTCATTACTACTTAAGAGTTGAAAAAATTAACTGGAATTGTAGAAAAAGGGTTTAAACAACAAATTTAAACATTAGGTAAATATGAATCAGTATAATTCAATTCATATATTGAAGCTAAAATATATAACTAGTTAACTAGTAACTATTATAATTTTAATTATTATAATAAAGATAGATATAATTTATATTAAAAATAATCGCTTGCATCAGTTTTAAATAAATTTACATTTCAACTTTTGTGTATACTTCTGTCGCTATAAACATATCTGTATTAATATGAACAATTATCATTAGGATTATGATTAATAATACAATTTCAATTATTATTTATCACACCTGAAATGCTTATCAAAATGAGAATGAATGGTGTAAACCAAGACTTCACTTCTAGTAACAAACTTTCAAAACTATTAGTATTAGTATTAATTATTAATATTACTAATGAACTTGAAGTTGAACAACTCAATATAAATTTAATCTCTATCAGTAATAAAATTGAATTATAAATTTACAGATATTACATTTTGATTTAGCATTTACTCTTACTGTATTGGTATTACATTTACTTTTAGTTATCCACTAGTACTACTAATACTAATAGTAATAGTAATACTAACAGTAACACTATTCCACAGTACTACTATTAGTATTAGTACTACTAGTACTAATACTTAATAGCAGCCTAGCAGGATTACTAAATTAGTATAACTATAAGTTATACTGTATAAGTAATTATAACCATTGATTAAGTATTATTATTATTATTATTATTATAATTAATAATTATTCGTATTGAGTGTTGCCATTGGTATTACTATTACATTTGTTTTGTTTTAAAATTTAATTTTTATTTTATACCTATTACTATTAGTATTACTATTAGTATTACTATTACTATTAGCATTACTATTAGTATTAGTATTACTATTATACTTAGTATTAGTATTACTATTACATTAGTATTAGTATAACTATAAGTATAAGTATTACTATTAGTATATCACTATAACTATAACTATAAGTATAAGTATACTGTTACTGTATAAGTATATATATATTAATATATATATATATCAGTATATGTTCCATACCTATTTCTACATGGGTAGATAATCCACACGTGCTAACCTGCAAAAATTTTGATATAGTGCAAGTTATGATTAGGAGAAAGAACCTCATTATTAGATTTTGGTATATTTTTGCGACAAAATAATACTACAATTTCCAAAATATCGAGAAAATCAAAATACCAATATCAGTAAGAATATTTAAGAATGTGAATAAAAATAGTTCCTCTTTGTACACTGCAGAAAAAGGTTTTTCCATGACTTTCTTGCCGTAAACTTTGTGAGTCGTCGTAATAATCTAGGACTATTTTCTTACTAACAATTAATACAACAAATGTGTTGTAAAAGACAACTCCTTAAAACCTTTTCATGCCAATAATATCTGAAATGAGTACAACTTTTAGCTAGCATATCACAAATCACAATGATTTAGGTGTTAAATTTTTACTGCTATTATACTAGTATTTTAAACTTGAAAGTTAATTATAATCATAGTTAGCAAACTCTTATTTTTTAAATAAAATTGAAAAATGATATTAACATAATATACATTCTTAAATTGGACTCAGCTATAATTTGTAACTAGGTGACTAGTCTTTGTTGCTTTCAGTTTACGAAGCATATCATGTTTCATGCACAAGAGAAAGTCACATACATGCATGGCGTGTAATACATACATTATGAACACATCAGCTGATAGCGTGTACAGTATTTTACATGTCTTATTACTCTACATCACAATATTCTGCTGCTGCCATGCATGCAAGCTCTGTTGCTGCCTCAATATAAACCTATAGAAATAACAAATCAGACATTTCACCAAAATTATCAAGTGCGGGTAATGACTGTACCTTAAATAGTTCAGGTGATGACTGTACTCAAATGAACAACAACATCACCTCTCATATAAAATTATTTCATTTTTCCTAACAAACAATATTGTAATAATAAATTCAAAAATAGAACCCAAAAGCTCAAATGTAGCGAGAGCCTGTCTCCTTCTAGCTATATTTAGTAAACTGAAATAAATTCTTTAGTGACACTTAACCGCATGCCCTGTTTATACATTTCCCTGGGCAGCCCAGACCGATCCATTCTTTTCATACTGTATTAATTATGAATTCAAGTGACATTTAATAATTAATAAACTGGGTAATTAAAGACAAATAGAATGTGACACATTGCAGCACAAATAGCAAAGAAAAACAATATAATATAACGCATAACTCTCTGATTGACCCCCCTCTCCCTCCCCCAGTGTCTTGGCATTTGACAACACATACGACGTGGTCTAAACTTTGAAAAATATGTCTCATATTAGCAGTTGGTCTGAACATGTATCCAACTTTGAAAAACATTCTAAATTATACAAATTCCTTAAACTAAAAAGTCTAGTAAACATGCTGCATTATATTCTGATAACAATGTCTATATATATAACCATACATTTTGTATATGAGATATAATAGTAACATGTAACTCTATAATCAAGTGGTAATACTGCAAGAGAGAAGGATTTATACCTGGTCATCTGCGCCACTTCTATGGGCCATTTCTGTGTCACACATACAGAAGACACAAAGTTGCGTCAGGGGGAGATGAATTCAGTGCAGGAAGTCCGATATACTTCATCCTTGTGAGACTTATCTATGAGAAGCTTAGCAAACTATAATATATAGATTATTATATAACAATAATAGATAATTATATAACAATAATAGATAATAATATAACAATAATTATATAGACTTATGATAGTATATATTACGCAGCTACACTGCCCAACCACTTATACAGAGAGGAATATAGCACTATATACTCTATATTATATAGCTAGTATATATTTATACAGTATACTGTTAGATACCTCTACTATGTACTTACATGTAGTTTTATACTTAGAATAAGGAGTTGTACTCTCTCTGCAATTAAAATATGTAGTTTTAGTTAGAATGGTGCTAAGGCTACAAGCTTTAGCAGATGTCCTGAATAACAACTTCTCCTGTCTTTCTATGACTCCCAATTGCAGAGGCTGTAGTTTATAAACATTGTGGAGTTGTCCCCTCTAGTAATTCAACATAAAGCATAAATGAGTTGTTTAATTATTGTGTAATTATACAACAAATAATATGAGAAAGAGAGTAAGAAACACACAATATTTCAAAGTTGTTTTTCAATCTATCTGAGTAATATTTCTCATCTTATTTACTACAGTATATTATTATGATGTAAGTAACTATAGTATTGCATTCTATTTTATTTGCAATATTTATATTATTACTTTGCATTGCAAATTAAATTATTGTTATTTACATCAAAGTTCCCTACACTAATTTGTGTATATGCTAACATTATTTATTGTATGCCATCCAAAATATCACAATACTAACAGTGAATGACATTATGGAGTCTTAGGAGTAATCTCAAAAAGAGGCTACATATGCATAATCATTACGTGAGAAGTGATTTAAATATACAGTATAATACAATAATACACTTATGTGTGATAGTATTTCTCTATCCATGTTAGTGTGAGTATGTACTGCTATAAGCATCTACACTGAATACTCTCACATACGGCTGGGTATAGCGTAGAGTATAGCGTAGAGTAGAGCCCTAGCAATGAGTTGATGTTATTGTCAAGTGTCAAGCTGATCACAGAAGAATAGAATGAATGAAATCATAGTAATGCACCGTGTTTACAAAACACTACGCTATTCTTTACTTATTACTACTCTTTATGATATAAATTAGTGGTTATTTTTACAATACACACTTGTTAGTTTACTGTTATGATACGCATTCATATATGTTATCATTACTTTGACTAATTCACACATTCCGTGACAATAGCATTGTCTTAGCAAGGGTTATTTGGGTGAATTAATTAACAGATTTGGAAAAATTGCATGAAATCAACTTCAACGACAGGAAGGGTGGGGCAGTTATATTCAGCACCCCACCCAACATATTGCTATCTGTTAAAAGGGTTATCAGGCTATGTATATACTCATTGTTTCTTGACATGTTGTTTTTAAATATTGAGATTGTTATAACCAAACTCGTGTTATATAACAGAAAGTGTCACAGGTCTGACAATTACCTTCGGGATAATTAGGACCTGCTACAAAGGAAATGCACTGAGTGTGTATTCAGACCTGCCTACATACCCAGGTACACCTGTATCTACCCTGAATCAACTTTAATAAATATTGAAAGCTTGCATAATAATACAAAATTTATTTAAAAATAAACATACTGTAAAAAGTTACTTTGTTGATTTCTTTGTGCAAGCTTATTCAAATGTTTGGCTTTTTATCTTTTAATATTTGGCACTCCAGTCCTTTTAGAGCCATGCAAGTATTAAAAGATAAATTCTAACTCTATCGGTGAAGTAACCATAGAATCAACTGCATACAGATGAGAAAAACTGATAAAAATTTTGTCAACATTGTTGAAAAGTACTCTATTCTTTTTGACATGCGTATAATATATTACAAACAATGCAGTTGATAGCATCAAGTTGAGTTTGAAACTTAACAGTAGATTGAGTAGCAATTGAGTAGCAAGTGATACTTCGTATTGTCTACAAACTCATGTAGGCCTATGTATGTGTATTGTACTAAACAGAGCTGGTAGTATTCTCTGTTCAATACTGAGTTGGTAGCTCTGTTTAGTTAGCTTCAGTTACATAATCAGCTGTTTGTTGGGTAATTTATGGAGCAAAAATATGACTATTCAAATTTTTATAAATATAAATTAAAAGAATTAGTCATCAGTTTTGCTATATTAATTATAATATGATTAAAAGAATAATTATTATAAAAATATAAAATGTATATATGTATTCGAGCTAGAGATCTTGCAGCTGTATACATACAGCATGTTTCAAACTCTTTGAGCAATCAATTTAGTTATCTAAGCACATATGGCAGGACTGGAGGGTGTGAGTATGACAGGTCTGGAGGGTGTGGAATGTTGCTCTTTATATAAATTAGCTGATCTCACGAAACTTGTGTTAATACAGAGATAGCATTGCTTTGATAAACAGAGCTCATTGTGGTCCTTTCAAATATCACAGAATTATATATTTCTACCAAGTATTGTTGTACTCTGTTGGCATTAAGATGTGGAGGTTATGCTGGAGTTATGATGCTTCAACTTGTCTTCTGCTACATAGACATCTACACATAGAGCTGTGGAGATCATTGCTACTAATAGCTTTACTCTCGCTGAGTAACGTTTTAACCCAGTAAGTATTTTGTTTTCTTACTGTAATGTATTTTAACTAAAAGTAGAAATTAATTAAAAATATATTTTAATAAAAATATAAGCCATGGCTTCTCACCAAATCTGAAAATCATTAGTCCTGTACTTAATTCTAGCCATGTTGCAGTTATTAAGAGAATAGGAAAGGGAGACGGGAAAGGAATAAGTAGGGGGGGGTTGTGGTACAAAAATATATTCAGAGAAAACATTTTAAGCCAGCTAAAGATGGTTGATTGTAAAACAAACTCATTACTATTTATAATAAATTATAATTTATTTTAAATGGAATTTATATATTAATGTGTAAGAGTATCTTAACAAAGTGGTCTTCTAAGCATGTTTACTATACTAGTGATGAAGTAAATCAAATCAAGCTGGTGGAAACAGTTCACTGACTGCTGAACAAAACCCATTAGCTGAGGCAACACATTTGATTATTACTTACCTAGGCAAGAGTGATTAAGTTATCTGAAGCTTTTGAGCTAAGGGCTGTTTGATTTACTTCTTAGAGATTTCAGTATTTTGACTTGTAAATTAGCTTTTTTGCTATCATATAGAATAATAATACGTAACAGCTGACTGTAGTATGATAACTTGTTTCATATCATATCTGTCTAAACCTGCATTGAGTAACATATTCTACGAATGCTATAGCATCTTTTGCACAGCTCATGTCAAACTATAAAACTTATTCCTAAATATTTTTAATCAGATTATGCTAAATGTCACCCTCTAGACTTTCTCGCCATCACTCGGATGCTAAATGGAAAATGAGCCATAAATCTTGGTCTAATATTGGCTGCCACCAGTTGCCACTTGTCAACTACAAGTGGCAGGCTTGAATCTGTAATCTGATTGGATGGTTTTAGGCTCCTGAACAACCTGCCCCCAGTGTCAATTGCCATAAGCTTGTGGAACATTGACTTATTGGTACAAGCACTCCAATGTGCTCCATAGCTCACTGCCCTGGATAATTAACAAGCTCTTGTATTTCTACCATCTAAATTACATTTTGTACATGGGCCAATGACTTGAAATAAATTGAATGTTACTAAATATGTAAAAGAGTATATCAAATTAAAACAAGTTGGGCGTGGTGATGTTTTTAGATTATATGATATAGTTAAAAGATTTTCCTTGCTAACAAAACGTAGATATGTTATGCATAGTCTTACACATTCTTAAGATATAGAGTTGGTAAAGTTCAAATATCTTGTGTTGAACTTGTACATAAGGGTGAGCTTTCAAAATAATAAAAGCTAGTTGTCAAAAGTGGTTGCTATAGCATGTGACAGCTTGTGAAAGTTTAGGGCACCTGGTAAGGATACAGTGGCATGCACTGACAAGTGGTTGCAAGGTGGAAAATTTAACATAATTGTGATAATATATTGACATTGTAACATGAATGTCAAATTGTTTTCTCAAGCACTAAAACAACATCCACTTAGTACAGTTGAGTAGTGGTTAACAATAAAAAGTTGATCAGGATTAATTGTTAATTTGCATTTTGGTTTTAGAAAATCTGACGGTCTAAAAAATCTAACTTAAACGTTGTATCATTGTTAGTGATCAATAAAGTTTATACAATCATACAATATACATGACAGGAGAAACAACTCAAAGTAACTCTAGAAACTGGACTTTGAGTAGCAGTTTATATAAACCTACAAACAAAAAGAGAGAAACAATTTTAAAGATGTTTCTTTTTCAGAGCTATTAAAAAGCTTTTTAATAATTATTTTAATCTAAACTAGAATATAGAGCTAAAACCAGGTTTTACAAAAATTTTAAGCATTTATTATCAGTTTGATAAATTTTAACAGGAATAACTTTTTGATATGGTCAAAATTTTCAAGCACTGGATCTGCAATTTTAGCTAACCCTTTGCACCTGTTTCTCTCTCAATTTGAATGCTTCCCCACAGCAGATGTGGAGATTTACACAGCTTCTATACTCAGGGTGTTGCATCAACAGTTTGTCACTTTAATCCCTGAGTTAACTCACTTCATAATCTAATTAATTGTCAAGTTTGTGAGCAGAGCTTAGCTGAGCTACACAGGATTATGGGACAGGATTAGTGAGAATGAGACAGATTGACAGCTGCCATTAGTCAATCTACTCTCTAAACAGAAAGCAGCGTTTATTTGACAGCCAAAAAAGGTCTAACATTTCTCAAATAAAAATTGAATTTTTTTTGGTAAAAATTTGCTATTACAGTTTTTTCCTATTCACTATAAATTTAGTTTTAAAAACTGCAATTAAATTATAAAAAAATTATAAATACTTTAACATTTAAAAGCAAAACAGCTAAGGGTTATGTTTAGAGATATTAGCTACAGTTTTGAATACAAAATAGCTGTTATTTCCACTAAAAATTGAAGTTTATGTGACAAGCTGTAATGAATATTGACCAATATAATCCCATTATATTTATATACATAAGAGAATAGAATAAATATATCTTATAGATGTGGAATTGACAACTGACATGTGTCATGTTTACACTTAAATAGTTCCTATTTTTGTATTTAGAAACTTAGTGTAGTTTTATGTTGAGCCTGTGGTCTTCATTAACCAACCAGCCTACTCCTTATAGACCTAGGTCTAAGCAATAGGCTGTGCAATTTAGAGGCTCTAAAGCTTAATAATGATGCAAAGATTCACGAAAAAGCAAAAATTAGCAAGTTGTTTATGTACCTAAATCACATGTAAATCACCTGTAAAGAAGTGTCGTGGTAGAGTTGACAACTTAGAGCTTCTCACTGCCATATGCAGCAACCTGACACCTGACATAGCTGAATCATGTGTCTGTGACACTTCTCAACTATGCTAATACAACTCAATATCCTGCATATTAGCAGAGTGGGAGAATACAAACAGGCAAAATAATTCCTTTACCTGAAAATTAGAAATAGCTTCAGCTGTGTGCATCTTCTAAGTAAGCTTACGTTTTATAACTGCACATAAATGATATAAATTTATTATTATATATCATATAAAGTAGATATTATGAAATAAAATATAATATAACTATTAGTTCAAACAAACCACCAATATACTATTGTACAAGTAAAATATAGTTTCTATAGTAATTGAAAAGTAATATTTGTTTTGCTTGGTTTTAGAGTTGACAGTGAGATAATGGCATTTAGTGACAGAGCACCTGCAAGCACTAGCAGTGAGTCAGAGCCAAGCATTGATCCTATAAGCGTCTGTCAGAACTACACACTACTCAACTCTCAGCAGCTCAATATCTGCCAGCGGTATCCACACGCGACAGCGTCAGCTATGCAAGGTTCGCTGCCCAGCATTTTACATAAACTTTGTCAGAAAAGAAGTAATAAACAAGGCAAACTTAAACCTAATTTGTTATTGAATGTGTATTAATGCAACAATTCCTTTTTAGTCTCATGACCTTAGTCTAATTAATATTTCAGTTTTAAGTCAAGGGTAGATGAATCCTCAATTTATAACTTCAACTGCTCCTCTGTTACAGGAACCTCCATTTGCCTTTGCATAAAAAATTCATTTTTATCAGACTCTACAGAAGTGTATAGCAATAGTTAGGAATAAAGTTCACTTAGTGTAACTGTACAGCTGCCCTTGGCTATTTGGAGTTGCTGTCAGCTGCTAAATATAGAAACTTTAGAGCAACTGACTACATCTAGTCACTTTCACTCATTAGACATACATCCCTATATAGAATGTGTAAGACAGGAGCAATGTGTTATATACATAGCTTTGTGTATGTAATCTTCAAGTGAATATTTCCAGGTATAGAGTTGTCTGTCCATGAATGCAGGAGACAGTTTATAGGCTACAGGTGGAACTGCTCCAACCTCAATCAGAACATAACCGGGACTCATGAGATCTTACAGAGAGGTAAAGTCAGCAAGATAACTTATTCAGATTGTTTAGCATTACCTGAAAACAATAAGCTGAAAAGCAATATAATTTCCTATTTTCACTCTACATTTTATAACATGCATATATCTTGTATATAGGCTGCAGATAATGTATTCCGTAGATGTTTGATAAAACTGGAAATTAAACCAAACTCGCTGCTAATAGTTCAACACGTCTTTAAGGATTGATTCGGGAGTTTAATTCCTCTTTAAAATAACTTTTAGCCAAACACAGTATTCCGGGAAGACAGAATTGACATGCATCGAATTTTGCCTTAATTTATGCATAAATTTAAACAATGTTATTGACACTCAAATGACAAGTTCATCCATTTGTGAGAAAAATTGTTTATTGAAATTCATAAATAACTTGAGATGAAATATTTCAGCCGAGTGCATCGCTGCTGGTGACACGTGATATTAAGTTGTGTTGAGGATCTGCTAATGCTGACAAATAAAATATTTTGATATTTTTTAATTTTAAAGTCTCAAACCACTTGCTCAAATGTGTCAGTAGATGTCACATACCAGCCGGAATGACTTGTGCAAGTGTCAATCTAACAAAATGCGCCAAAAATGTCAATGTTTGTTGTGTTGTCACACTAAGTTACCATGTCATAGCTTGCAGTAATATATGCCTGGCATATTGTCCAATCCAAGGAAACCTTTCTGGTGTGTCTATAGTTTGTCGTTTTACATCCGTAATAGCAAACCTAATTATTATAATATTGTTCAAATTTGCATATAATAACAAAGCATTAGATAATATATAATATACAAATATTCTAATATAAAACAATTTTAATACTTTATACATATTTAAAACATTAATCAATTTCTGTTCACGTTAACATGTAAATGAATTTACAACCCTGCACTGAGCTATATTCCAGGATCTGTTTGCAGGCTATAAGGAGACAGCGTATACCCAGGCAATAGCGGCAGCAGGCATCTTGCATCAAATAGCCAAATCCTGTGCCCTCGGGATGGTGAGAGGTTGCGGGTGTGACAGAAACCATGCCATGACTGACTTTGAGTGGCAAGGCTGCAGCCATGACTTGGGATTTGGAGCTAAATTCTCCCGCCGTTTCCTCCAGTATCAAGATGAGAGCAGCATGCAGTTCATGATGCAGGCACACAACAGCAAGATAGGCAGAAAGGTAAATATATGTTGCTGTACATATCCTTTTAATATATCAATTAGGTTACTCTACTCATGGGTCCTGTGTTATGGTGAACATGCAGGTGAACTAAAAAAAGGTTTACTATAGCATTATGTATAATTATTTGTTTATTAGACTTTTATTTTAAGAAATAATAAATCTATTTTGCTTCAAGCACCTTGAGAACTAAATATTAAAGCACCTGCTGACACCTGACTTGTGTTTTCAGGCTGTCATAGACAAGAAGAGCACCAAGTGCAAGTGTCATGGCATGTCCTCAAGTTGTGAAATAAAAACCTGTTGGTTGTCTACTCCAGACTTCCATGCTGTGGGCTCCAAGTTGAAGTCCCTTTACACTGATTCTGTGCTGGTAAGAACCAAGTCTATTTTTGACTCATGCTTACTCAGAACATCAACTAAGTTCAAGTACATTTGCTTTTGAATTTGGACACAACACTAAAAAATATTGTTATGTTTGCCATTTGAGATTTGAGAATTTAAAAACATGTGTTTATTATATAGCATAGTATAAAGCGCCTAACATAGTATATTAAGTTTAGCATGGGCTAAATGCTATTATATACTGTTAGGCTATATTTATAATATAATATGTACTGTATTATAAATAGTTTAGCATGATATTTTGTAGAGTTTAGCATAAAACCTAGCGTAGTATATTGTGTTTAGCATACTGTAAATAGTTTAGCATAATACAAAATATACTTTTGCATATAATACACATGCAGAGTCTAGCATAGTATTATAATATATATAGTTTAGCATAGTATAAGTAGGTTAGCATAGCATATTCTAGCATATGATATGATTTCAGATTGAGAGAGAAAGCACTGATGAAGAACAAAGCTCTCCAAGTCCTGCAGCAAATTCCCCTGTAGCCACAGTTCAATATCAAAAAGGAGGGAATTTGAACAAAAAGATGGTACACTATGAGAGGTCTCCCACCTACTGTGATGCAGTTCCCGAGCTAGGAATCCCGGGAACATCGGGGAGGGTGTGTAACAGTACCTCCACCAACATAGACAGTTGCTCAGCGCTGTGCTGCGGCAGAGGCTATTTTATCAAAAAAGTTCGCCGAGTAGAGAAGTGTAATTGTACGTTTCATTGGTGCTGCTTTGTGGTTTGTGAGACTTGCGAGTACGACGAGTGGGTGACTGTCTGTAAGTAAAGAGATGTCAAGATGGTCTTATATTTTGTGCAGTTTATTTATTTATCAATAATTATTATTTGTAAATATTGATCCATATGGTTGTATATATATTTTTGTTTTGTTATTGACTTTTGTTGGGATGCCACAGCAGTCAAAGTGATTTATATTTTACTTTTCATCTCACCATTTTATTGCCAATATTATTTCATAATTGTTAAATAATACATCAACTTTAAAAGAAAACAGAAGGCATCAGGGGCAACATTTCTCTCTTAATGTATATATATTGTGTTAAATAATACGTCAGTTGAAACATAATTATGGCAGAAGTTCTCTATAGCTAAAAGATTTCATTAAGGGAGCTTATCAGGCCACCCATACAGTTGCTCTAAAATCTGGTTAACTTAGCCTTATATAGCTTAAACCAAACAACCCACATTAATAAGCTGCTATATTAATATTGATTAGACACTAAAAAAAGAACAGACAACTCCGAAATAGAAAAATGCTTTTAAAATCAGCTAGGAATATTTAAAGTCTAACGCAGTTACATGTGAAACTGTGTGTGTCATTTAATTTAGCAGTACACAGTATAACTTCTTATATAAAATTACTATACAAGAGTTTGACATATAAATTAATAAAATTTGCAGCCAGGAGAAGAAAACTTCTGTTGGATAAAATTTAACAACTTATACAGTTTTGCTAACATGCATTGAATTTCCGATCATGACAGTTAGCGATAGCTAAAGTAACAGACCTCCATTTTCATAAAAGTATCTAACATCATATGCTATTGCCATAAAAAGCCTACCCAAAATGCTCAGAGTTTTAGAGTTCTAAGGCTATATACCTGGCACCATAGAAGCTGTATTAATGAGAGTGTGTGAGTAGTCTGTATACCATTGTATATATATAAAGAGTATGGTTTGACAAAACTAAGCTATAGTCATTGAACAGCCAGAGTGCAGGTTTTCAACAAATATCACATTTATATTATATGAACTGCCGGGTGCATGTCAAGATCACACAACTCCAACTACCACACATCTACAAGCACTCTATGGAGTTTGGTTAGCTATGTAACACCTGAAACCTTATTTAAAGTAAAATATTGCATGCAGATATAATAATTATTATAAAATTATATATTATAATAATTATTATATCTGCACGTTATAGTGTTTGCAGCTGATTACATAGAGATTGTAAGATGATAATTCTTTGGCCAATCATAATAAATATATCCAATCAACGGACTTCTAACATAAACCTAGACATTTTTCCTACTGCTTGTATATTCCAGTGGCTTTATTGACCTGAAAGGAAACTTTTATACCCAATCAGATTAGTTATGTAAGAGTCAATACCCAGCAATCAGCCTATAAAGTTGTCATAACAAATACTGTCTATCAATAAACACTGATTAATTATATTTATATAGTTTCTAGTGAAAAGAATCAGAGCTCCTTTGACTATATTCCGGCTATACTGCAGCTGATACATGGAACTAGAAGGAGTTATTATGTTGTACTGTGTTTAGTCTATGTTTTGTTTCCAATGGCAACACATCCCATAATTCTATTCAATTTCCTTTCAGTTCATTTACCTTGCTACTTCAATAATTAATAAGAAATATTTTTATATTGAGTCCCAATCTTATAACAAATTGCTATACATTTCTCATTAACATAAGCCTGTAATTTATTTGTAAAATACTTCCTTTAAATACATTTTTCTAAATATCCTTTAATTACTATAATATATGATATATAATGATTATATTATATATAATATACATAATACACGCACACGCACACGCACACGCACACGCACACAGTTTATATGATATATAGTATATATATAATTTTAAGTTCATCAAACAAGCACATATAAAGTAACATCTAATATAAGTTTTTTATTTTGTGTGTGTGTGTGTGCGTGTGCGTGTGCGTGTGTGTGTGTGTGTGTGTGTAGGTGTGTGTGTGTGTGTGTGTGTAGGTGTGTGTGTGTGTGGTGTGTGTGTGTGCGTGTGTGCGTGTGTGCGTGTGTGCGTGTGTGTGGTGTGTGTGTGTGTGTAGGTGTGTGTGTGTGCGTGCGTGCGTGTGTGCGTGTGTGTGGTGTGTGTGTGTGTGCGTGTGCGCGTGTGTGTGTGTGTGTAGGTGTGTGTGTGTGTAGGTATGTGTGTGTGTGTGGTGTGTGTGTGTGTGCGTGCGTGCGTGTGTGGTGTGTGTGTGTGTTCGTGTGTGTGTGTTATGGAAGAACTTATTATATATGTATATATATATATATATATATATATATATATATATATATATATATATATATATATATATATATATATATATATATGTACAATTAAAAGATTATGCAATAATTATAACTTACCAGGTCAGCGGCACATATTCTATTGTATCGGCACAGACAGTCTTTCAGCATTGCTAAGGAATTATGTAATGTTTTCACTATATATAGTCGGCAGCTTTGACTACAGTCTCAATGTTCTGGCAGCAAGCTACCGAGGCAGCAGCAAGCTACAGACACTCGTTGCAGGCAGCAGGTATATAGGCTGTGGTGAGTATAGCACACTGTCTAATAGATGGAATTCATATCTGTCTCTCCAACCAGTCAGCACTGCTGTATTTAATATATAATGTATTATAGTGTTATATGTAGCATATCAAATCATGTTTCTATGCAGTGTGATATAGCAAAATATTATACTGCAACATAATATATAGTAATAAATTCATTATATATTACTTTTTGTAATATATTACATTAAAATTAGAGAAAAACATTCAATAAATCTGTTTATTAAATTATTATTTTGGAATGGTATATATTATGTTAACTTTCAATAAATATTATTTCTTACAGGAAATTTAAATACTGCGTAGTATACAAAATATAATATAATATGTATACTAGTATTTCATTATATATTTTATAGTAGCAATAACTTCATTGTTTATAATAAATTATGATTTATAATATAAAATTAGATAAATTTGTCAGATTTACTATTACATTGTAAAGTCTTAAATATAGTAGTATAATAATAAATTTAAATGAGTAATTAGCATTGCAGGTGAATTTATTTGCAGGTGAAAAGTTGCAGGCTATATAATCTAGTAGTGCATGAATATGGCACTAGGAGAGACTTCCCTCGGGATTCTACTGATTATAGGTTAATACAAGTTATGTTATTGAGTGCAGTTTAAAGGTTATGATTATAGGTTAATACAACTTATACTACAGAGTGTGATTTCTATAATACGATATATTTTACGTATAACGCTGTACATCCTTCGATACTTATAGTATCAGTATTTTGTAGTGTTGCTGCAGTGCTTCGAGTCTGCAAAAATAGTTTGTCCGGGAAAGAAGCACTTACAGCGAGACTACACCATTTCCTGTGCTCACGAAGGTCACGAACCCGACATCGAGGATTTGCAAGCTTGCCTGGTAAAGGAAATATATATGGATAACTCGGCACACACCTGTTCCACGTTCGGTTCTTGTGTGGTAAGTTGAATTGACACGTGAAGATATGAAAACTCTAAATACTATAGCACCAAATTTTAGTAAAATGCATCAAATTAATGAAACCTTGAATTCAACTAAAATTTGGCAAATTATTTAATATTTTAAACATTTAATTATATTATATCTCATTCCATGTTCTAGCTTCGTAATTAAACTTCTCTTAGACGTAGCTGATGCATATGAAATCTACAACTAAAAGTAAATTCTTTCAAAATCATAGTAATATTATATGCTACAAAAATTGCCCTTTTTAAATTAATTGTTTCTGAAATTTTCTATATTTTACTGTAAATATAACTAAAAAAAGTTTTTAAATTATTCCTAAAAAATGCAGAAAGGATTAAAGTAATATTTATTGCACTAAAAAGTAAATTCGGGAACTATGCTTTTTAAACAATTTTGTATTCTTTTGTATTATATATTACAGTAGTTCTATATAGTGAGTAATCTAAATTGTCCAGTAGAGTTAGGAGTTGAAGTATACAATGAGATATAAATAAGTTAATGGATCTTTGTAGGCAATAAACATTAAGCTGGCAACAGATGATAAGGAAGGTGCTGAAGACATGATATGGAGCTTTTCTGGGTGCTATAAAAAGCAGATGCCTATAAAGATATGCGCTATAGACCACGAGTCAGGTTAGAATTAATAAATAATATAATAATTATTATAATATATTATGCTAAATGTTTATATTTGCTATATAGCATATTTTAATTACATACAATTACTGTAAAACATGCTTTATATATGCACAATGAATTAGGTTGGGGAATTTTCATATTATGTAACATACACTCCATCAACTCTTATACAAAAGCTATAAAATGTATACTAAAAGCATCACTCTAAAATACAAATCTTTTCCTTTCTCTAAATAGGCAAAATATACCAATTTTAGTTTATAAGTTTGACAATTAGATGCATTATAACAATTTATTTATAGAATATACAACTGGAACAACAATGAGCTCTACAAGTGCATCTTCAACTGCACCGACCTCCACTCCAACATTCAGTACATCAGTCTCAACTACACCCGGTAACACCACCACGTCTGACGCCACCTCTACCCCTACAACCACTGGCACCATTACAACAGAGGTGAAATATCTGCTCAATATACAACTATAAACAAAATCAAGATAATTTAAATAAAAATTGCATGTTTCTATTTCACCATTTTGAAAGTTTACTTTGTAAAAGTTGAGCCAAAGTTTGTTGTATTATTTCATGTAACAAATGTATTCTCTAGATTCATCAATCTCAAGTTATATACTGTTTGTGTTTCAGCCTGCTGCTACTAGCACAACGTGTTCCAGCACTATGAGTACGTATTTGTACTATAACTGTTGTCTCTAGAATCGTTTAGCTATATTATAGTTATTTATCATATTTTTATAAAAAACAAGAACATGTACTATATGGAATTATTACTAGATATTTTATGTTTCTATATCTATTACTATATTACTTATATATAACTTCTAATAATTTTAAATAATTATTAATATAGTTTTAAATATAATAGCAATATATTTGATTAAACTTTTGCAGTGAGGTATGATAGATTAAAAATGACATATTTTTAGCCGAAAAGACTGTTTGGTATAAAACTGCAGGTTTATAAACCAAAACTTTCTCCAAACAAAAGATGTTACAAAATAGGAAACATTTGAAGTTATTATATTTAGATCGAGTTGCATTGTGCGCCTATTTACTCTGACATATATATAGCTACCTTAACTCAAAAGTAGAAATCCTAAATTAGTTAATAAAATATATTAACATACTATTTTGAAGTTAAATATATAATGCTGCGAACACTGTAATTAAATATTGATTTGAGTAGTATAAATAGTCTTGGATCAAATAGTGTGATTTTAAATAAATATATCAATACAATTACCAGCTAATTGGTTTATTCCTACAGCTCCCCTGCCCCCTCTAGAAGGATGTTATACAGCAACAGTCACCTGGGAGAAGAACCGTTGTGCCGTACAGAAGCAGATGGTAAGACTAGTCAACACCGAGAACAGGAGAGATTTGGTTCCAGCATACGTACAGGTTGTGGGTTGTTGCGACACAGACGGCTGTGAGGTGGCTGGGCGCAAAGAACGTGAGAAACTAAAAATAGACATTGTTGGCTTGCAGACTTGATACACTGCAGTAGAAAATTAGCATCAAAAATAGCTAACTGTTATAGTTGGTTCAAAGAACAAAGTATTTGCACACAATCAAATTGAATTTGATAAATATATGTTTTATCCACTATATATCTGTTTGAGGCACTTCTGCCATATAGAGTTGATTCATAAACTATTTGACGTATAAGATTGTATAATAGTGGAGATATCATTTCAACCACCAATTAGTATGATCTATATTATAGCTGTAAACTATAGTACCATACATGTTTGTAGAGAGTCACACCTGTAGATTTGGATCTGGCAAAAACGTGGTGAGTGTTCCATGTGCGTCGGACTGTTTCACAATTCTTACCAACAAGAATGGCAAAGAAGAGTGAGTAAATGTGTTGAGCTATTTTTAGAACTTACAGTTTAGCTTCATGAAAATACAAGTTTTAATCAAATTTCTAAGTAGAATGATAAAACTTTTTTTTTGATTGTGTTAATGAAGACCTATAATGTCGGAAATTAAAAGGAATATCAGTTACAGTGAATGTCACTGAAAGTTAGCAAAGGAACATCTCTTGCAATACTCGCGTTTAATTATGCCACTGAAAACTGTTTATATAGTAAATGTCTAGCAAGTTTGAAACATATGAGGTTTAAAGAAATTTAGGTTCGTATAAGAAAACTAGCAAAAGTATTTAGACAAAGTAAAATATTCTATTCCCTCTGGATGTAGAGTGATGCACGGGTGTCTCAGCGACTTCAAACACAAATACCTTGAAGAGTATGACGACGACGACGTCGAGTCATGTTCGTCGGACTACAGGAAGGGGATGTGTAAGGACGTCAAGTTTGGAGAACAATCAGAGGAAGTGAGTATGGTATAGCCTTTTTAAGTATAATTTAGTTTAAAGGAGTACTTTTCCACTGTCCCAACTTGCATGTTAGCTATACTCTAAGGAACTGAACTGACACCAGCAAAGTTTCCAGGATAGGAGATGATAACTTCACATGAGTTTATTATGTTGATTTACAATTTAGATTGTAAAACACTGATATTCTAGCTTGAGAAAAGCTGTCAGAAATAAATTGTTCCATTGGCCATGTAAAAAATAATAAAATTGCAACATGCTTGCAAAAAGCAAATTTACCCAGAGGCTATTAGGACTGGAAGCAGAAAAATGATGTAGAAAGCACTAGTTAACCTTATTAGCTGTTTGGCTACATAAACGCCCTAAGGCTGTGCTGCTAGCATGGCCTGAAGCTATATAGTATATGTAGTATATATAGAGTAGTCTATATAATGTATAGAATAGTCTATAGTGTATAGTATAGTATATAGTGTATAGAATAGTATATAGTGTATAGAATAGTCTATAGTGTATAGAATAGTCTATGGTGTATAGAATAGTATATGGTGTATAGAATAGTCTATAATGTATAGAATAGTATATGGTGTATAGAATAGTATATGGTGTATAGAATAGTCTATAGTGTATAGAATAGTATATGGTGTATAGAATAGTATATAGTATATAGAATAGTATATAGTGTATGGAATAGTATATAGTGTATGGAATAGTCTATGGTGTATAGAATAGTATATGGTGTATAGAATAGTCTATGGTGTATAGAATAGTATATGGTGTATAGAATAGTATATAATGTATAGAATAGTATATAGTGTATAGAATAGTATATGGTGTATAGAATAGTCTATGGTGTATAGAATAGTATATGGTGTATAGAATAGTATATGGTGTATAGAATAGTCTATAGTGTATAGAATAGTATATAGTGTATGGAATAGTATATTATAGTGTATAGAATAGTCTATAGTGTATAGAATAGTCTATGGTGTATAGAATAGTATATGGTGTATAGAATAGTCTATGGTGTATAGAATAGTATATGGTGTATAGAATAGTATATGGTGTATAGAATAGTCTATAATGTATAGAATAGTATATGGTGTATAGAATAGTCTATAATGTATAGAATAGTATATGGTGTATAGAATAGTCTATAATGTATAGAATAGTATATGGTGTATAGAATAGTCTATAATGTATAGAATAGTATATGGTGTATAGAATAGTATATGGTGTATAGAATAGTCTATAATGTATAGAATAGTATATGGTGTATAGAATAGTCTATAATGTATAGAATAGTATATGGTGTATAGAATAGTATATAGTGTATGGAATAGTATATTATAGTGTATAGAATAGTATATGGTGTATAGAATAGTATATGGTGTATAGATTAGTATATAGTGTATAGAATAGTATATAGTGTATAGAATAGTATATGGTGTATAGAATAGTATATAGTGTATAGAATAGTATATAGTGTATGGAATAGTATATTATAGTGTCTAGAATAGTATATAGTGTATAGAATAGTATATGGTGTATAGAATAGTATATGGTGTATAGTATAGTATATAGTAGATAGTGAAGTCTACTGTATAATATAGTCATGACAAAAGTTGTTATATTGGCATGGATGAATTAAGAGCTGTTATAAATAATTTATAGTGCACATTACGCTGCACATGCAAGCTAGCCCTGCCCAAATGTGTTTCTACTTTAGTATAAATATTAATATGTTTAATATTACATAAATATATAACAAACGCCAAATTAGAATTGATTGTATATAACATAAACACTAACTTTTCTAAAAACATGCATAGAAAGTTTTGCAGGTTTAAAAAATATTAAATTCTCAACTCACAAACCCAATTCTTAAAAGAAGCATCAACTCATCAAATGATTGGAATTGAGAGCTAGATATGGTTATTAGCAATTTAAAACCCAGAGTCTTATGTATAGTAGCAGAGTTTCTTCTTTATTCACTGCAGGCCTGTTTGAGATGCTGTCAAGAAGATAACTGTAACACCTGGACCTCTAAATTAGACCTGTTAGGGAAAGACTCTGGTGGTGGCAATAGAGCTCATTTAACTTTCCCTTCTTGCTTTGGAGTTATCTTTCTTGGATTATCTATTCTCACAATCTCATAAGTGCTTTGTTTTACTATAGTTAATTTGCTATATAATTCACTTCATCTCTTTCAACTAGACAATTTATTTTGCAAAATATTAAAGTTTTATTAAAAAGTTTTGTGAGTGTTATAATATTTTACTAATTGAGAAGTTGATGTTTTCTTTAAGCTGTTGTCTTTACAGAGAAAATTTTATGACGAATATGCTCAAAATATGTGAGTTATTCTGAAAATGCTTCTATTTTTTGACAGCTACTGTTTCAATGGTGTGAATAAAGAATCCAATCATGAGCAAAGGATATGAACTTTTAAGCAATGTCAGTGATGCACATATTATGATGAATAATTCAGATGCAAGCATTGTATCTAATCAAAACTAAACAGCATATTTTATAAAGAGTACCTGTTACAAGAGTTTCTTCATGCAGGAGTATAAAAATGACTTTGTCATCAGTCAGCAGGTGATTTTAGTACATGAAACTTTCAACAGCAACTCAACACTCACTATGATTAAATCAACCATGCAGTGCTATACATTAAGCTGTGGCTGACACTAAATATAAAAATAACTATTATTGAAAAAGTATAGAACTTCAAATGGTTTCAAAGATTATGCTGCCAATTTTTGCTTATCCAAAAGTTTCAATTAATTTATGAACTAAAAGCCTAATTGAGCTGTAGCAATAGTTGGTACAATAAAGAAAAAGAATTTTACTATATATAATGGAAAAAAGTTTTACGTGACAATTTCACCGGTTTATATAAGTTTACATTCATTTTTTTGAAGCAACTTTAAACAATGATGATCACATTTTAGCTGTTTTGTTTCAAATGCTCTTCTACAAAACTTTATATCAACTGCCAGATTTTCAATTTCCAACTCACCAACTTTCAACTCACTTGGGTTTACAGAAGAATCAATAAGTTAACAAAAATGCACCAGCTAGCATACATTTTCATCTATAATTGATGTGTTGCTATTAAACTAATGCTGCATGAGGGAATAGCATATCACATTCTACCCCACAGCAGATCTCTGAATATCAATATATCCACTATAGTATATAATTCAGCTATAATAGCTACAAATCTTTCACATGTTGTGTGTTTGATAAATTGAGCAAAATTCTACTCTTTACTGCACAAAAATTTATGTCAACTGCCAGATTTTCAGTTTCCAACTCACCGACTTTAAACTCACTTGGGTTTCCAAAAAAATCAGTGTGTTAATATTTAATTTATTCTGCAACTGGTGAATGCTGCCATGGTTTATATAATTATGTAATGCATCCTTTAAAAATATAATGGGTTCAGTAAAATAGTATCTTACTGAACCCATTATATAGCACATATATATGTCAAATTATATGTCTATCAATTAGTATATATAATAAGCTTTGGAGAAGTATGCATGTATATATATAATTGACATATACATCTGTATAATATGTAATATATGTGTGAACAACTGTGAATTTGTTACTCTGTAACTTTTTATTGCTTTGGTACTTAATTTTCATATTTTTGATAGAGGCACCATTCAGATAAAGGTCAACAACTTTAAATACAGACATTGCATCTATCAATTGGCAAGGAGAGGTCTTCTATAGGCAATACATAATAATTTGAGTTTTGTCTAATGAAAAATATTATTTACAGAACTCTACCAAATTTTGAAAGTTTAATATATGTTTATTTCGAAAAAGCTTTTTGTTATTCAAGCTACAAAAATTGCGGATAAACAAGTTATTATAATATATTGATACCATAATATATTATAATATATTGATACCATACTGAAAGCCCCAGGGCTATGCATGCAGTTATTCTAAGCAAAAAGCAATTTTAAAAGATACAAAATAGCAATGAATGCATAAAGCCTGATGTTGACTAATCTTTTTATGGTGAAACAGTTTAAATTTATATATAGAACAAAAACAACTGAGTATAATAGGTACACCTAAGATAAATAAGGTAACCTCTACAACACAGAACATAAACTGAATGCATGAAACAAAAAGTGCTCATTGCCACAACAAATTTATTACACTTTGTCAAGAGTAGTTCGAATCCAATGATTTGTTAAATGTGTCACACAATAGTAGTGATGACACATGTGACACATGTTGCAAATGTCACATGACACATG
>OZ037769.1:445000-540000 GCA_964035545.1 Bugula neritina
ACGCGGGCAATTCGGTGAGCTGGCATGGAATGACCCTACTATATAGACCTAACTATCTGAACTTGTTATTTAACAGTAGGCATTGTAGAAAAAGGAGTTTTTTAAGATTTAAAAGTTTGAAGTAATTGACATGTAATTATAAAGTAATTGTAAAAATCAATTACATTAGATATGTAATTAATTACAATTACAATTACAATTACATTTTTAAACCTCAATTACAAATTACATTCAATTACTTGAAAAAATGTAATTAATTACAGCCAATTACAATTACAAATTACAATTACCCCAACCCTGGTAGAGACATACAAATATACTATATTATATATAGTACCAGCTTTGTGTTCATTTCTGAATAATTTCGAATTTTATAGACAATTGTGGTTGAAGTTTCTCAAGCCAATTGAGCTTATCGAGGTTATATATAAGTTGATTTTAAAACGGAACTAATTGGAATTACTTAAAATACTAACTGAAGTTTGCAAATTATTAAAAGAAACCAATTTTAGATATCATTTACTTAATTTACTTGGTAATCAATCAATTTACTCAAATTGTCTCAATCAATTTGCTTTTTTAATTTGACTGAGTTTTTCGACATAAATAATTTTCTATGACACAGAAATTATTGCTCCAAGTCTTCTCTCCTCTCACCACGCCCATTAACCAGTTTAGATTTTTACTGCTCAAGAATCTATATGATCTGCAGCTTGTATTCAGAATCTTGCATTGACTGAGATATATAATTTCTAACTCTGGTTTCGACATAATGCCGGTGCATATACAACTGGTGCAAGTATAAATTATTTATGCAACAAAAGTGATTCAATACACAGCATGCAGGTTCAAAAATCCTCAACTCATGAATAATCTAGCTGTTTTTTGGTTCATGAGATGCAATATATAATGATCTCTCAACTGTCTGCATATATTATGGTTAGGCACATAATTTATAATATACTTTAGGAGAAAAAAAAATTAAATTAGATATTTTAGACAAAAGTGATAAAATGGTTTGTTGCGTTTATTTACTTACCTGCAACAGGCATCATTCATCTGTTTTTTGCAGTTGACTATTATTTTTGTGGCTAGGTTAAATTAGTGGGGGGGGCTGCTGTTTTTCACCTCACCTTTGTTAGGTTATGTTGATACCCTGGGGCTATGCAGCAAATCTTTATCACGTTGTTGACACCAGAAATCGTTGTGAAGTTTTTAGGCAAAATTCAACCTATGTTTGCCTCTTACTGTAACTCTTTGTAATATTTTATCATCATTTCAAAGCACTCTAATCAAAAACTGCTATTATTTAAACCTACTTATAAAGTTTACTGAGCTCTGCATGCAAGACCGTACAAGTCATAGTATATGCAGATTGTACTCTATGAGTTTTTGCTCACATGCACTCCATATTATATAGCAGCAAATATTGTTAAATACTCCTATTAGTTTCATTATGTACTGATGGTTATTGGTTACTGTTCCTATATCTTACCACATTTATACTATTCTATATATCTGTTCTCTATATATTGCTTAGCTTTTACCAGCTAACATAAACATAAACTATAGTTCAGCTGCTGAGTCTTAAGAGTCTAACAAACAGCTTTCCATGCTTATAAATAATATATGATATTCTCTCAGAGGGATATTTATAGACTTTGGCAAAAATCAAATTTAGGATCCAGTTTTTGTTAATATTTCATAACTCGATCAAATCATTGTGAGTCTAGGTACTTTTAAAAATAAAATCACAAATTTCTTCAGTTTTATTACATAATTTTTTGTTTAAAATAATTCTAGGTTAGTGGTAACCATATTTCTATTCACAAGAGTATTAAGAGGATAAAAACTAAATTAACGTTTGCATTTTTAAGGAAGTGGAATAGAAAATCAAGCCGATATATTTTTGTAGATATTAAATGGAAGAACTCTAAGAATGCAGAGATTACTGTTGCCATGGAGACGAAGAGCATAGAGTAAGCTGGATCTAACAAGGAAGTTCTGTGTTACTATTGGGATGGAGGCATTAACCAAAACTATACTCTCATTACATGCTATCAGCCAATGGGAGGGCAGTTTGTCCAAATCCTCTTTAGTATTAACAGTAAGCAATTGAACTTCTTTGAGGTCGAAGTTCATGGCACAATTTGGTAATTTAAGCATAATGTAAGTTTCATTGAACAATAACATTAACTGACACTGATTTATCACGCTATTTATGCTAGTTATATCTTCTATATGTAGCAAAACTATATTAAACACCAAATTTTTATTTGCTGTTGTAATTATTTTGTTAAAGCTACTGCGGTAGTATAGCTATACTTACATATGTTGTGAAGCTTTTATCTAGCATACATTTAGCAGTAACCATGAGCTAATAAGATTTGTGATGAGATAATGTTCATTTTTGTGATTTTATTTATTAGAAGAACAATCATACATAGTTCTAAAAAGAATCATCTTTATTGTCAGCTGCAAATACCAAGAACACTATTTATAGTTATAAAAACAAGAAATAAGACTGATCATTTCTTTTATTTTAAAAAAGATGTGCTTTCGACAACCAATGGAAATTGTTTGGACTACAATCATAACATGATACAAACTTATATACAGAAATAAATTTAAAATCAATTATAGAAGTTGTAGTCACATGTATTCGAAAGTTACAAATAAGATGAATGCTACTTCTGACAGATTTAGGTAGGCTTATGCATTTTGAGAGTCTGTACCCAATGCAAAACCTCATACAGAAGTAAAGCACTGCATAAAGTTTGCACTACAACCACCTAGATTGATTTGTCATTGTAAAAAAACCGTAGATACCTTAAGCAGATATATTATTTACAGCTCAGGATCTATTTATGACACTATTGAACCCATCCAAGTCAACGCTAAGCCTAGGGCCACACGGCGCGTATTTTCGCATGCGAAAATTAAAATCACAAGTAGCAAAGGTGTCCACTGTGCGCGTTAAGAAAAGCTTCGCACTTGTCGCTCTGCATTTTCAACGCAAGTGCGAATCGTCTCTGTCGTCGTCACCTAATTGGCTGGTAGCTATTCAGCGAGCCCAATTTCTTTATTTAGTGCTATATTTCAGTAAATTGCGTTTTATTGAAAGCGAGTGCGATTTAAAAATTAAAGCTTTATTTATCACGCATCACTGACGCTACAGTGGACACCTTTGCTACTTGTGATTTCAATTTTCGCATGCGAAAATACGCGCCGTGTAGCCCTAGGCTTAATGTTTTTCTCAAGTGTACAAAATAAATTCCAAGCAATTGGTAAACCTTATATATATAGTTTGAGGATGTTAATAACCGTGAACTTCAATCTCATAGATGTACAGTCTGACATTATTCGTCATCTGCTGGACCTGCACGTGTCTCCCTGTCATTGGTGTGTTACAAGTCAGCATTGTGTAATAATTGTCCACATGTCCAGGATGGTAGACACACAGACTGGCGGAATTTTCTAGACCCTCTTCAGTTTTAGCCACAGTGACTCTTATACTCTTAGTTTCATACCTGGTAACTATAATATAGACCAAATGAAGGTTTAAATATGGACAGTTGAAGTATATATATATATATATATATATATATATATATATATATATATATATATATATATATATATATATATATATACACGTGTATATATATATATATATATATATATATATATATATATATATATATATATATGACAAGCTTCTTCTAGTACTATACATAGTTATGTACTTACTAAAGTTGGCCCGGTTTAGCATTCTTACAGCCCAAATACAATGAGTGTCGAGAAGATCCACTCTCCAGTAAGGATTATCACTAAACGCAGTGATTGCCATCTTCAAAAGATTGTCTATGTCATATTGAGTGGGGAGATAATACCCATCATTAGCATTGTGTGCAGCAAACTGACCCTCGTTGGCTGCCCGATAAACTGAAGACTGTGATGATGGCTTATCTAAAGAGCAAGCACAATTCATCTTCTAGTAATTTTTATATACATACGTGTATTACGACTGGCACTTGTACACAGCTCAACGTCACACACAGCTCAACGTCACACACAGCTATAAACGACATACAGAAGTTGCATAATGCATGGAAACTTTATACAATTTTAAAAAAGTTTAAATAAGCAATTTTATAACTTAATTTAGTGCAGTGATAGTTTAATAACAGGGTTGTTCAAATACAAAATTTCAATATCGATGAGCTGTAAAAAGATTCACAAGTAAATATGATGTATTATAACCTCTGGCTAGAAGATGACTGATGTTTAGTCCATCTTCAACATAAAAGTTTATCTCCGAGTTTGCAGAGCTGCCCGGGGTAAGTTCTAAGTTAACACAAGACATGAGGACACAGCGTTTGTCTCTTCTGTCATACAAAAACCCCAGACATTCGTAGTCCGGGTTAACACACTCCATGGCACAACTAGTCCCAGATCGAGTGGAGAGAGTTTGTCCAGCAACCAGGTCAAGGTTGATTTGATCTGTACTGACTTGCTTGAAGTGAGTCACTGGATTAGTCATTTCGTTGGAAGAAGCCTTCATGATGACTTTCCATACATCTATAAAAAAATTTCCTGTTTATTGTTAAAGTGATCTCGTCCACAATTTGCTTTTAAATTTTAGTTTTATGAGAAAACTTATTTATTATATATTTTCAGGTGAAAATGTAAATTGGTAGATTTAGCATGTCTGATTTTGTTAAAGTTAAGTCATCATGACTATCAACTTATATAGGCATACGGTCTACAATTTTGTACCTTATTGAAAGTCAGTGTTCAAGCAAGCAAAACACAATAACAATTTATCAAATTACCAGAAATTTGTGAAACAAACTTAAACTTACAGATGTGGAAGAGAAGCAGTTGTTTGGTGAACATCCTCAGGATGAATATTAATATGTAATGAAGTTGATTTCTAATTCCCAACAAACGAATGATTTCTTGTGTGTAACTTAATTTAAAATATAAACGTATGCGTATACAAGTGTATACTGCAATTGACTTGGTCTATTCAATATTTATAGAGTTGTTATATAATCTATACACTGTAATCTATCTGCATACTGTGATATATTGGATGTTACTATTCAGTAATGCTAATGATGCTATACACATGAAACATAAAGTATAAACAAACATAATATGATAATACAATACAGTATAATATTCATTTGATATAATCAACAGGCTGTAAAGTTGCTTCAACTTCATTTGAATAAAAATTACTTTTTAACTCTTCTCTAGGGAATTTCAGAGAAATAAATTAACAGTAAATATTCAATAATGTTTGGATGGTGTCAATAACTATAGCAATACAGACGCTTGCTCTGTATATAAATATACACACAAAATCAATATCTAACCTAAATAATTTCTCTTTGGCTATTTTATATGTTAAACCAATGGTAATCACTTCATTGCAGATGCTATTTAGTCTATTGTCTCTTTCCATCATAGCGATTTTACATTCTAGATAAGTTGTATATATATAATAGAAAACATACATTGTAATATATTACAAAGTATATAGCATCAGTTTCAAACAAATATGTATGTTGGCAGACTCATCTGGTTGCATAATTAGAGTGACCCCGGATCATTACAATTCAAGGGACTTATGTCCATAGCTATACTTGTAGACCTGCTGCTATGTTAGCTATATACTGCTTTGTTTTCAACTTACAAAAGTGTTGTCCTTGTTGAGTGTTTGCCAAAATCTACAGATCCTTAATTGTTTTTTATTAACAAACTCTCTATAATAAGAACCCTTACATGAACATGCAGTAAAGTTAACTGCTTATACAGTTTTCTATTTGATCAATAGAAAATTCCATATGTGCAAAGTTTCATACTTTGACCTGATAGCCTTGAGAGTTACAATCTTTAAAAGTTAAGCTCATTTGTTTTTCAACAATCTATATAGAAATTGTCTGCTCATGACTGCTAAATATTTGTATTTGTTTCAATGAGATACAAAATCAAGATCTCTCAACTGTCTGCATATGTTGTAATTAAACACGTAACTCGTGTTATATATAATTCTGTAATTTAAACACATTGATGTGTGGATATTATGTAGATGCTGCAGTATCAGTATAGTCACTTACTGAGAATTTATTAATATTTTCTGCTTACAAATGCATATTTTAAAATGCTGAGAATGAAGCAATGCCATATATTCCACTATTTTAATTGGAATAGCCTAGCTGGCAAAATAAATTTTGATTTTTAATGAAATAGAAATTTACATGATTGAGTCTTCAATTTTTATTTACATCATATAACGCATTACTTAGTTTTTATTGTTATAGATGCAAAATGGAGAATATAAAGTAAAGAATCATAGGGTCTTGCTTTATACAATTTAAAGGCCTAATTATATAAGTGTTATGTGTTTTACAGCAATTATTCACTAATCCCATGCAAGACAGTATAAGCGTACTTAAATAATTAGTTGGGGAATTATATATAACTATGCAGTAAACATAATAAGATAGTTTATACTTGAAGGTTTTTTCTTATTATAAATAACATATACTTTATACCTATATAACAATATTATTTAAATGTTGGCGTATATATATTCAGTGGAAGGCCATATTGGTTTTCATTAAATTATGTCAAATTGTGTACACTATGCAGTACGCACGCACCAACAGATTAGGTTATGATTATTCAATTGATAAACTTTCCAATAATTTTTTATCAGTGAATTAATCTATTACCATTTTTAGTTATGCGTGTGTTTCGGTGCAGCTTAGTGCATGACAGAAATTCTCATAGTTAATAAATAATAAGTTTGCCAACTATTGTTTGTCTGGAAGCGAACATTAAAAATTTATCTCAAATTACCTTATATATCTAATGTAATAGGCCATGAGTGTATCTTACAGTTTATTGTAATGGCTGGTCACTCGATGAATGAATCTATAACCACAATAACGTTCAGTTGGTATAGCTAGTATATGTTCCAATATGAAGCTGGTTGGTGAGTTGATAGAATATATATGCTATATCTTTTAGCTTTTTAACTACTTTTAATTTTTACTGTTTACAATTAAAAGATGATCTTTCTGTACAACATACACATACTACAGTACATCTGTATTATGTGATTACAGCAATACTAGGAATGCTGACAGTGACAGCTCTAGTCAGGTGTCAAGTGGGCCAACAGGTGTTTGTTAAGTACTCAGTGTTGGAAGATGGCTTCACTCTACTCACTAACTTTGTGGGATACACTCCTTCCCTTACCAGATGTACTCTGAAGTGTCTTGCTAGTGACAGCTGTCAGGCAGTGGTGTTTCAACTCTCTACAAGAAAGTGTCACCAGGTGTCAGAGGCAGGTGCTCCAGTATCATACAGTCCTGGAGATGTAGATGAGAGAATATATGTCAAGCAGTCTGTGTTGAACACCTTGGACCACTTGCTGGCAAGAGGTTTAGTAGTTTTGGGTTTCATAGTGCAACAGTTTAGAGACTAGATAAAACTATCTTTGTTGTTTGAATAAGCACGAAATAATGCGGCCTCTTTCAAAAACAACTTGCTCGGTTGATTAATTGAATACAGGTAAACCGGCGGATCAAAGTTCTACACCAATCAACTATAAAGGGGCAGAAAAGGCAAATGATGGGATATACGAGCTCATACCAGGAATTATCTCCCTCTCAGTTACTAAAGTTGAGCAGAGACCGTGGTGGAGGGTCAACCTGGAAAGGGTGTTTACAGTGTATGCTGTTCAAATACTCAATCGATACACGGGTAAGTAAGGATTGTCAATATATATAAGACTCTGGACCCCACTGGAATTCCACTCTGAGACCTCCAACTTGATGACATATCTATTCTATTCAGAACAAGCTCAGAATAGAAATTTAAACATTTTTGCTTGATAAAGTTTAGCTGGATAAAACATCATATGCTTGAATATTTGTAATTTCTGTAAAAAAGCAGGAAATTAAAGCAAAAATGCAATTGAAACTTTTAGTGGACCCGGCCTGGAGGAAGTCTAAGAATGCAGAGATTACTGTTGCCATGGAGACGGAGAGCATAGAGTACACTGGATCTAACAAGGAAGTTCTGTGTTACTATTGGGATGGAGTCATTAACCAATACTATACTCTCATTACATGCTATCAGCCAATGAGAGGGCAGTTTGTCCAAATCCTCTTTAATATTAACAATTGTTTGAATTTCTTTGAGGTCGAAGTTCATGGCACAATTTGGTAAAATAAGTATAACGCCTGTTCCCATTGGATAGTAACATTTAATTGGTATTTTTTAAATAATAATGTATAAAATAAAATTAATGCGTTTTGCTATATAATCCAAGTAGCAATAATACCCCACTAACTCTTCATTTGATATGTTGTAACTGCTTTATCAGAAGATTTGAAGAAATGTGTATGCATGTTGCATTTTTTCATTTAGCAGCAACTGCCACGCTACTAAAACAGCATCTTCTGCTAATTAGACAAAAACTCTGTTGTTGTTTAAAAAACCATTTTTGCAGTCATGCAGTTATAGAAATATCAGATAGAAATATTTTAAACATATAAGCTGTCAAAATAAGCTGCCAACAATTCTGTTTAATTATGCACATGACGCTGCATGCATGTGAGTGAATGCATAATGTGAATTTTGGTTTTAGACTTCTTATTTTTAGATAAACTGTATTTTTTTCCTGTGCCTAAATGAATATCGTTTTAATTGAAATAAAAACATAATATGTATAGCTCATTTAAGAAAAGTTTGCTTTTTTTGTTTTTCATTTCCAACACTTAACATATCTTATAAGAGTCATGGCATGTTAATATATTAAAAAAACTACTCATATACCAAGTATTGATTTTGATAGAACGAATCTTATATAGATATTAAAAATTAATGTTCCACAATGCATAATTCAATTTCCATCATGGTTTAATAATGATCACTAGATTGTGCTATATATGTCAAGTAATAGTCTATCCTAGCTTAGTTTCACATAAGTAATTATAATACTTTCTATACCTGCGAAACAAAAATATAGATAACTCTCTTTTATACTGTGAACGGTACTATGCATCACTTTATAGATTAAATTGTTATTATACATCACCACGGTGACATATGTTGGAGATCTTGTTTGCTGGTCTGAATATATACTATGAGAACTATAAAATGATGTCAAACAATTAACTGTATAGTTTGCAATTACACCCGCCGTGAAGACCTAAAACGCCTCTTGTCCAAATCCAGTAACAATATTTATGTAACATTCATAGCAGATACTAAAGAACTTGTGGTATCTTAAAAAGTTAGTTAAAAAGTCAAATAATGGGATAACTGGTATGGCATAAATGAGATTTTGAGAACTGTTATACTTGTATATTTCTGTATATGCATAGACATTAGAATTTCCTATTTTGTCGATACCATTGCGGTGGTAATAAACTGCAGTTGCCACACATCCTATAGTCTATAGTATAGTTCTTCATACTCTGCAATCAATTATTAATTGTAATCAACGCGTAGCTCATGCACACCTGTGTCAATTGCACCACACTCATTAATACAACAGTTTCCATTTGAAATAATTTCATATTTATGTATTGTCACATATAGAAAAAGTTGCTAAGCATAATTACTTCGCTTTTGTATAAAAGTTAAAAATAATAAATTAAAATAATATGTCTTTGTTTTGATGATTAAAGAAGTTTGATTAAAATGTACCATAAAATTTAGAACCAACCTTTATTATTGCTATACATTTGATAGAATCATAAAGTTATAGATATACTAGGGATTCCTGTGATATCATCCAATTTGCTTATCATATACACAAGGATGAAGGTTATAAAAATTAGAGGAAAGAAGAATGCAAAGTTATGCATTCATATTTTTATAGCTGCTCCTCACCTCAATTTGTTATTAAAACTGCACTAAAAGTAGAAATGGATTATTTGTTAACAAACAATAACAATATAAAGTTTGATGGTCAACAATTAAGTAAAGAAAATATTTATCTAAATTCATCTAGAATATAATATACTTTGGCAGCATTTGAATAGAATAAATCCAGTGACAGATACGACAAATAGAGACGCTATGAGTATTCCCAACATCACCCCAGCTCTTCGGCCAATGCTGTAACAGAGAGAGTAAATCGTGATTATAAATTATTCTGCACACTGTAGAATTGGTAACCTAGCTAAGACTCTTTTACAGTACATGCATAAGCTATAAAGTGTATGATGCACCAGCAAAGATGTAATTCTATAGAAAGGTGTAAAGGCAAAGGTAAGTGTGTGTGTGTGCGATTTTCAGTGTAGATGTAAACGTAAATATATGGGTATAACTGTAGCTAAAGCAGATATAGCATGTTATAGTATGTGTAGAGCTAAGTGTAGCTGGTGATGTATATATGGATGTAAGCATAGACACAGATGTAAGTGTAGATAGAGTAGATATAGCTATAGATGCATATATGTATATGTATAAGTGTAGACACAGCTGTAAGTGTAGACACAGCTGTAAGTGTAGACACAGCTGTAAGTGTAGGCACAGATGTAAGTGTAGACATAGATGTAAGTGTAGGCACAGATGTAAGTGTAGACATAGATGTAAGTGTAGACACAGCTGTAAAAGTAGACATAAGTGTAGACACAACTGTAAGTGTAGACACAAATGTAAGTGTAGACACAGATGTAAGTGTAGACATAGATGTAAGTGTAGACACAGCTGTAAGTGTAGACATAAGTGTAGACACAACTGTAAGTGTAGACACAGATGTAAGTGTAGACATATGTAGATGTAAGTGTAGACACAGCTGTAAGTGTAGACATAAGTGTAGACACAACTGTAAGTGTAGACACAAATGTAAGTGTAGACATAAGTGTAAGTGAAGACACAGCTGTAAGTGTAGACACAAATGTTAGTGTATAGACACAGATGTAAGTGTAGACATAGATGTAAGTGTAGACACAAATGTAAGTGTAGACACAGCTGTAAGTGTAGACATAAGTGTAGACACAGCTGTAAGTGTAGACACAAATGTTAGTGTATAGACACAGATGTAAGTGTAGACATAGATGTAAGTGTAGACACAGATGTAAGTGTAGACATAAGTGTAGACACAACTGTAAGTGTAGACACAGCTGTAAGTGTAGACACAAATGTTAGTGTATAGACACAGATGTAAGTGTAGACATAGATGTAAGTGTAGACACAGACGTAAGTGTAGACACAGATGTAAGTGGAGACACAGCTGTAAGTGTAGACACAGCTGTAAGTGTAGACATAAGTGTAGACACAGCTGTAAGTGTAGACACAAATGTTAGTGTATAGACACAGATGTAAGTGTAGACACAGACGTAAGTGTAGACACAGATGTAAGTGTAGACATAAGTGTAGACACAACTGTAAGTGTAGACACAGCTGTAAGTGTAGACACAGCTGTAAGTGTAGACACAGCTGTAAGTGTAGACACAGCTGTAAGTGTAGACACAGATGTAAGTGTAGACACAAATGTAAGTGTAGACACAGCTGTAAGTGTAGACACAGACATAAGTGTAGACACAACTGTAAGTGTAGACACAGCTGTAAGTGTAGACACAAATGTTAGTGTATAGACACAGATTTAAGTGTAGACATAGATGTAAGTGTAGACACAGACGTAAGTGTAGACACAGATGTAAGTGTAGACATAAGTGTAGACACAACTGTAAGTGTAGACACAAATGTAAGTGTAGACACAGCTGTAAGTGTAGACATAGATGTAAGTGTAGACACAGCTGTAAGTGTAGACACAAATGTTAGTGTATAGACACAGATGTAAGTGTAGACATAGATGTAAGTGTAGACACAGACGTAAGTGTAGACACAGATGTAAGTGTAGACATAAGTGTAGACACAACTGTAAGTGTAGACACAAATGTAAGTGTAGACACAGCTGTAAGTGTAGACACAGCTGTAAGTGTAGACACAGCTGTAAGTGTAGACACAGCTGTAAGTGTAGACACAGATGTAAGTGTAGACACAAATGTAAGTGTAGACACAGCTGTAAGTGTAGACACAGACATAAGTGTAGACACAGCTGTAAGTGTAGACACAGCTGTAAGTGTAGACACAAATGTTAGTGTATAGACACAGATGTAAGTGTAGACATAGATGTAAGTGTAGACACAGATGTAAGTGCGGTATACTTACTCGTCCCAAAAGAGACAGCAATACTGTAGCCTGCTATTACCACAGCAGTACCTGTCCTGTATAGTGTTAGAGTTGGAGTAGGGGCACACAAAGTATCCGCGTGGCTCTGTATTATTATCTTCTTGAAGTGGCTCCTCTGAGTAACATACAGGTGGATCTGTAACAGAAATACTCAACTAGTGCGGCTCAAATAGAAATGCTACAGTATGTTTATCTCATTAACAATTATAATAATAGGTTGCCTGGTTTTACATTCAATTTGAAACGCTTATATTATATAGTAGTGATGCTGAGTTAATAATGAAATATTCCTACAAGAGTTGTTTATTTCTTCTTTTTTATATCAAAATTATATTGCCTTGGTAATATCCTGGAGTTCTCACATACAAAATTCATATTATTATTAAATTTTAAACCAATCCAAATTATGTATTATAACCAATATCAATATTTAATTTTATCTACACAATATAAACCATTTAAAATCATCTAACATTTGATTATGAAGCATTTCAGTAGTTACTTAACAGTTTTGGATATAAATCATATTCTTAAATTTACTAACTTTGCCACACTGTGCTGCCATTAAATCTTAACTTAAGCAGAGGATTTTAAGGTTAGGAAATAAAGAGAAGACAACAGCTACTGTTTTAATTATTATCGTTGACTATAGCCTCAGTGCCCATGTGACCTACAGTAGGCTATACTTGTGTGACATATACATTATACTTATGTGATATACAGTGCACTTGTGTGACATACGCAGTATACTTGTGTGACATACGCAGTATACTTATGTGACATACAGCGCACTTGTGTGACATACGCAGTATACTTGTGTGACATACGCAGTATACTTATGTGACATACAGCGCACTTGTGTGACATACAGTGTACTTGTGTGACATACAGTACATACTAGTGTGACCATTATAATAACTTTGACAGTTATATATTAGTAATTAAAGGCTATAGCTAGGTGCATAAAACTCTGAATTGTCATCTGGAAGGGGATCGGCTGCATGGAGCCTTCTCAGCAAAAGTATTCAGCTGAAATAAATTGGCCAGGGTTGCCTATCTTAAGACAAAATAATAAAACTTTTTACTGCATGCATATGGTATTATTAAACTACTGGGTGAGGAGAAGCTAAGAGATCTACTGAACTAAGCCCTGGTTTACCATCATCATAGTAGGGGCTGCTGTTGAACCTGGCCTCATATCTGCTGACCCCTCTGACACGCTGACCAGAGGCTATGGCCGTCTTCAAACCCGAGTATCTGGGTACACCGTGTCTCTTTCCAGCAAATCTTGTTCCAGTATACTGATTTTTACTGGGGACTTCTCTAATCTCCTCATTGGTACTAGATCCTTCCGTACCAGGAATGCTCTTAGTGTTACCGACACCTGGAAATCGTACAGGAAATAGCTATAGGAATGCCAAAATACCAGCCTCAACTTAAAGTAAATTGTCAGTTTAGACTTTTAAAGAGCTATCAAATACCAATATCTCTAACAATTGTCCTTAAAATTTGCATATTCAACTCCCTTCCGAGTATGGAGTCTTGGTGAAATAGTCTAACAACCAGCCACAAAAATGAATAAATAATAGCGCAGGCTTAACACATGTATAATAAATATTATTTATTGTATAGCTAATAAAAGTTACATTTATATAATATGTAAATAAATATAATTAACGCTTTGCAGCTGATCACAGAATGAAAATTTATAGTAAACCTATAACACTTATTACTAACAACTGCTGTATCAAGTTTTGTTATCTTGTAAATCAAGTATATTCAATTTTTTTACGTTGACACTAAAGTGATTTTTCCTTGATTATAATAATTCTTCTTGTAGTGTCAGTAAAACATATAAATATCATAAAACGTTGTATAATGAATACTTTAAGTCTAGTGATGTGTGACTGGTGCTAACATTGCTATACCTGTAACCTGCTGGTAGACCTTATAAACAACTCAGCTAATGCCCGTTATAACTAACTATATTTAGTGTTTATCTGTTGATTAAGTCACGGAGGACAATATCACACACATGGTTAAATGTATACCCTCTATTTTATAAGTTATGTTATTACGGGTGTGAAAACCTGCACTTATTGCATTGAGATTGGGTACTTAAAATGGACTTTTCACCCTCAGATATTCTTAGCCAAGCAAGCCATATCTTTACTTTCATGACTATCACTGAAAGTGTGTGGCTAAAATGGTGGTCTGTATTACAAGCTCAATTGATGCTAATATAGTCTTATGATTTGACATATAGTATAGTAACTAAATATTGGCAAGTGAACTGTAAAGGGTGTATCTATGTGTGCAGTAGCTATAATATATTATGCTGGTATGTTATCTTTATAGACATGCAGCTTTCATCAAAAGCTTTGACATTTCTCACATATATGTTGATACTTATTATACAAGCTAGTAATTTATATATTTATACACGTGCAAGGGTTGACCTAAAGAAATCCATTACTAGACATATCCCAATGTTATGAATTTGACTATGATATAGCATTGCGTGGTTGCCATGGATTTCAGCAATGCTTGCTCACGTGTTGGCATTATGTTTGTTAATCATTAAAAAGCCTAAAATATGTATCAGTGAAGCTGGAGAAACTCATGTCGTATGATTTATGATTTGGAACCATCAAAGAATTTCTGCTAAAGTTTGAAATATGGCTGTATTATTGAAGTCCTTAGCCAGCTTTGAAAACAGCCTTTCTAATAATAAGGATTCACACAGAGATATCCAAAATAAACTTCCATAAGATATTTCGCTATATATACATACATATATACTATATTTTATATTATATAATATAGATGTTACAGCTATATAAGTATATAGTGACTATATAATGCATATTCAAGGCAAATATAAGGAAACTTGAGTTAACTTTATCAATGCTGTTTGAAATAGTGCCGAGGTATATTGAGTAGCTTTAAATAAATAGGAAGATTACTGCATGAAAGAATGTAGCTTCATATATATAACTATTATATACATTATTATAGGTTCAATGACTTATGAGACTTTGCAAAGTAGAGGAGATTCAACATTCAATTTAACAGCAAGAGCTGCAATTCTTTGAAAAGAGTTGAAGTTAAGTGTACTTGCTGGATTTCAATACATGTATCACGTGATGACAGGTCTAGTCACTGGATGCATGGTCTAATGTGAAAACCTGTTGTCATGGTGATTAAAGATGAAAAACTAGCTAGACCTATTTTATTAGTAGAAGTTGAACTAATTTAAAATGACCCACTATTGTATGAGAGCAAAATAAATTCATAATCACTTTGACTTCCCTTATAAGTTTTACAAACCTGAAAACAGTATTTGTTTTTATATTGAATTAATGGAACGCTTCATAACATTTTATGATTGCTTTACTTTGGCACTGATGTCCTCTTTACCAGCTCAATGTTATTTCCTTCATGCTGAATATTATTTTTATAAGTAATGTGATCAAACGATAGCCTCACATTTTATAACGGGGTTCTACTTATTTGATCTCAAATAACCTGTTTATATAAGCCAAGAAATATATAAATCTTAGCTATTTTATTACATAATTTCATAAAAAGAACCCTTTAAACTGGCAACATTTTTATAGTTAACTTGAGTCCGTAACTAAGTATAGCTGCAATGTACTGAGTAATCTAAGTTGACACACCCAAGGTTAGCTCATAACTCCTCACATTCCTGAGTGACTGCATGCATGATGAGGGTTCAATGCTTATATTTTATTCTGTTCATACTTGCTGGGTTTGCTCTATGTTATATTTCTGTGTGACTACGTATCTCTGTAAGACTATAATATAGTATCTCTGTAAGAATATAATATATAGTATCTCTGTAAGACTATAATATAGTATCTCTGTAAGAATATAATATATAGTATCTCTGTAAGACTATAATATATAGTATCTCTGTAAGACTATAATATATAGTATCTCTGTAAGACTATATGTATAAGTTTGTAAGACTATTATATAAGGTGTCTTTCTAGGTATTCTAATGCAAGAGTATGAATCATTGTATATGAGCTTGTGGTCATACCTAATGGTTCGTTTTATTCAGATCATCTCACATAAAAATCCAAACTGTCTGCAGAATTAGATTCTATAGCAGGCCTTATATTAGCAATACTAATTTGATATTGTCTTGGCCTATTGCACCAACATCTGTTGTGGAGTGAGAAAGGGATTCTGAGACAAGTTATAGAAAGGATGTTAAGTAGAGCTTAGAATTTTCCCAATTTATTTGGTAATTAAATACAAAGAAATGTCTAAGAAAACATTACAGAAGCTCTCACTAAATAACATTCAACAGCTATTTTTTAAGACCATTAAAAGCCTAATTTTTAATCTGACTTTTTATTTTGCCAATATTACCAGAAACTTACAGCTATATAGCTCTTGAGCTATATTAAAGCATTAAATCCGAAACAGCTATCAAATTCCTATAGTTACAATAAGTAGAAACTAAAACTTTCAAAAGCAACATGCTGTCATAAAGAATACAAATACAAAGTAATTAAACTTGAAGAAGCGCATTATTATAGATTGTCACTCCAGTATACTACATCTACCTGGATCCTATGGTAGTTTTTTCTTTTGGTTTCAAATTATCTTGATTTTCAAAAGACAAATGTCTGCTTGATATTAGAACTATATATTTGTAATACTCAATACTTTAAAATCTTAAGATACTGGGCTGTATACTTGAAACAGTAACAGAACCCTTTGGATTTTGAAAATATTATATATGCACTTGAAAACTGAGTATAGTTTAGATATCAAAAATAAAAGGGAGTAAGTTCAAAGTAAACTATATGGACTATTTATTCAAAAGAAAACCAGCATTTAGGATGACTCTTCAGTTGTTATTTACTGTTGGTTATTCCAGAAAATTGACCTTTATACCCTAACAGGACAGAGCGGAGGTTGGTGAGATGAGGATTGTAGAAAAGGGACAAACAATGGTGATTGTTTCACACTGGATAATTATGCAGCATGTCTATGTCCACTTTGCAGTATTTCAAGTTTTTACTCAGTATAATCACTACTCTTGAATTTTAATAAAAATATAGTCAACAAAAACAGAAAAAGCTTTACAAAACTGTTTACACAAACAATTACTTTACATTCTTACCTACTAATGATAGCACGAGGAGTAATCTTATTAAAATATCCATGGGGCTCAGAATAGATTATATACTAAGTGTAAAAAGTAGAAAATTCTGGTAAACAGTGAGAAGCAGTTTGACGTCCAGCTTGATTGATTGCTATGAGCTAAATAAAACACAATTCCATACTTTTCATGCTTGAAGATACTTTAGCAAACCATTAGTCAATCAGTCATTGAGAATGGTGACTGTAGCCCATATATATGTAAACTATTATACCCTCAACTCTTGGTGTGTAATGCATTCTTATTTCACATAGCTGGCAGGCAATTTATCTTTCTATTATTTATTATAGTATACTAGAGACCTGAAAGTTTGAAAATAATTGTTTGTGGTTGTTTTAAGCTCAGCAATTCAACTCTGACACAATATTAGATAAACAACAAAAACATTGATTTTAGTTTTAGAATGTACAACACTCGTTGTGGAATAAAATGATTTCAAGAAATTTTATTACGTTTATAAAACTTTTTATTGGTTGAAGCATATTTAGTATATATTATCTAATCCAGACACGAGCAGCAGTACCATGAGTACTGTTGTACCACATCTGTGCTCTTAACTAACTAACAAGTCCATTAATCATTTGTTAAATCTCCTATATACACCATACCTGCCATAATATTATTCTGTTATCACTAATTGCTTGCATTCAAAAATTTAACTTTCATTGAAGTTATGCAATTAGTTAATATAAAAGCAGATGCTATTAGAGTCAGTATTGTCCCAGAGTTTAATGCACATGAGATGCAACTTTGTAATGCAGACATGAAAAATTGCTACAAAATTAGGCCGTAACATTAAATATGCCAGTTGGTTAGAGATTGTCTGTAAATTGAATCCTTGATGAAGATTTGAATAATTATCTAAAGGAAAGAGCCGAAAAAAAAATTTCGTTGATTTTCTGGGTAAATCCTTCATCACATATTGGCTATTATAATAGGTAATAATTTTCAAACAAACTGCAAGGCTTTAGATGGGGAGGATAACTTCTCATTGATCTGATCAGTCTCGATCTATTATTTGATGGCAAAGCTGGAGTTTGAGGAAATTGTCTTGTGCATTCAGGTGACCCAATTTTATAGTAATTTCTTGTAGGTATTTTTAATTTTCATAAATCATAGTTTAACTGATATAAATAATTTGAGCAAATTGAGCAAATTAAAATGACAATGTGTACATGAATCTTATGTAAACATTATTATAGAATTCCTTGCCGAACAGCTAGCTTCAAGAACTTCTCTGCTGAAACCACCAACTTCAGACATGTGTTACCTTCTCTCTAAGGGAAGGCTGACAACTCCTACTATGTGACCATACATGACAAAAATATTATTTGTTCTTAATTGCATTGTCTTAACTAACTTTGAGATAGTAATATTATAGTTGTACTATAATATAAACTTAGTATACGTCACATTCATAAAATAAAATGAATGGATACATAGTCAAATTAAAATTTTTCTTTATAATATACCTTTTAGCACAGAAAAAAAGTAAAAATATAAATATTAGAATAAATTTTGTGGGATTTACTCATTGCCCTGCACAAACGATGTTGAGTAGTTCCAGGTATGTCTAGATATTTTATTGGAATGAGTTAAATATGCACATGCAGTTTGCTGAATAAAATGAAAGAGAATATTATCCTTTTGTCTAGAAAAACAGGCTAAAAGTTTTATTAGTGATTCCAATATTACAGTGCTTGTTAGCTTTACTGCTACAATACCACACAGGATAGTATCATTATTATATTAAACATTTGCGGTACCTAATTATAAATGTGAAAACATTGCAAATAAATTAAATTATCTGCATATTAGATTTCGAATTTGTAAATTACTCATAATTTCAAAATATTCAGCAGTTTTGCTTTAATCGGTACTAACAGAAAAATGTTAAGATATAGCTACAGCAAAAATCCATTTTCGAAATGTTGTTTTTTTAACTTTTGCTCATTCAATAGCTTCATGCAAAGCATACTTAATTGAGTGAAAAAACAACCACTATTACACTATATACTATTCTATCAGTATATCCTTGCATCAATATATTTACTGGATTTGCTGTAAAGCTGCAGGCTAATTACTATTTGTATGTGCTTGGTGAGGACAACTTCTTATATACATGGAAAATGTCCTGGAATAAGTGCACAATTATATAACCAGCTATTAGCTTGCATGTAATAATCTAGCGATCAGGTATTATTAGAACGTTATTGCTCTTTTGTTTAGCTGCTTTATATAAACTAAAAGCTTGATGAACAAAGCTGTGTAATTGTACACATTACAATACTAAACAAACAATACAATACAATAGAATATATTTTGTTAATACAACTCAAGGAATGTGCTTATAGCTAGTAAATGTGATTCAATTTATAGAATTTGTATTCACTTATTAAGTTTACAGGTTATTAGTCTCATTCAAGACATATAAAGAGGTGGGGAAATATTTCCATAATGCTCAAGCTAAGGCTAAAACATTATTGCAAGTATACTTCCTCTTTGAATAATATAGATTTATTTTAGCAATTACCCACTTACCTTTGAGAACTGAAGTACGCTAGTTTATCTAATGGAGATTTAACTACCTTTACTTGCTACTTCATAACATGCAGAAGATGCATTGGAGAGTTTCTACTCTCAGTTTGCTGGCTGTCCTGCCATTTGCAGAATATATATCAGGTAGTTGTTGAACATTTCTATTATAAGCTAATGCGTTCTGCACAAAAATAACAATGTCGTGCTCAGTTGGTTGCTTCATTTTATATCACTCAAGTAGCTTTCGACATATAGTACTTTGAAACTTAAATGATAACAAAATAGCATAAACATTTTTCAAGCTTGTTGAGTTTTTTATAAAAATAAATGTTGACTTTTTTGTTTTAATATAATATGAAGTTATAAAACTTGGTGAGACTGTATACTGATATTAATGAATATATGCTCACATTACATGTTTAGTGATTATATGACAGTCAATAATAATTAATATTTATTGTATACAATAAGTTTTATTGATAGCTATAGTGTTTGTATATTAACTTATTATAGCAACTATAATTTATCTTTAAATGATAGTACGATGCCTATACTTTTAACATTATTATTATAGTCTATAAACTAGAACTAGTTTATAGTTTATCAAGCAATGTGCATTATTATTATAAGGCTGATGTTGCAGCTTTGTGCGGCAAATGACCAAAATACTTGTTGAGTGCTTTGTAAATAATAACTATTATATAAATTCATACCAACAATTCATCGCATATCAAAGCCAGTTAAAATTATGATGAGGTGGACAAGATAATCAAACAAATATAATGTTTTATGAGAACAGGAGTTTTACACAAACATGTTCTAAATATTTCCATGTAATCAAAGTTCAAATTGTAGACCTACATTATAGTGGATCACTGTTTGACACATTTGGCTATATAGCTGCTTATATAACTATTGTAAAATATGACCAAAACTTGGATCTGTATTTCTCAGCCTCCACAAACTTAGCCAAGGGAAAAGCTGTATACAGCAGCACATCTACAGATTCTCATAGACCTCCAGCAGCAGTAGATGGAGAGAATAACTCCTACTTTAAGAGTTCAACTTCTGCTAATCAGTGGTGGATAGTGGATCTGGGAGGATCTTATTATGTGGGAGTCATTAAAGTGTACAGCTCTCAGTGTAAGACATGTTTATTATAGATGAATCTCTAAAAGAAACATATTATAGTTTCATTGCTGATGCTCCATATATTCATGAAATGTGATGTTTGTTTGAAATGTAATGGTTTCAATCTCTTAATATTAATGCTATAATATTATAGAATCTTAAAAAAATGCAGCTCAAATACTAATTTACTCAGGTCTTCAAGCTGTACCTGATAGAAGTTTATGCTAATATATAAAATATTTGCTCAATTAAAAGTATATTATAGTAAATTCGATAATCTTTAGTAAGGTAAATAAGGTGTGCATGAAAAGTTTAAATATAGACTATGATGTTTGCCTTTTTATCTTTTAAAGAAAATTGGTTTAAGGTTTAAGTTGTACAATTTTGACAATTAAATCAAATGAAAACTCAGCTTCCATGTAGTGATGGTGAAATAATTTACTAAGATTTGTTGTACAGTTTGCACAATCTTAGAGTCAGTGTGAATTTATTTGCAAGAACCAGAAATTGTTTGAACATCTAAAATACATTATTATATAACAATGATTAAATGATTTGACTGTATAAACTGTGTCACTATTTAATTATGAAATTATCTCAAATAAGAATGACAGCTTGTGTTATTTACTGCAAAATAATTTAGTGCAATTTATACAACTCCATGGAATAACTTATAACTTCAAAATATTGCAGATGACAAGTTCCAGGAAGTCTCCATATTTCTATCAAATACTGAGACTGTATCAACCTCTCCCCTTGACCTTCCAACCAACAATGACTGGACAGAATCAACTTCACAGTTCAGTTTTACAGCAGATGGTGATGACTTTGTGACCTACATAACGTCATCACAAGATGGGAGTTTATCAGAAGCTAGACACGCTGCTGTGTACAGTACAAGTAGTGGTGGTTTAGTAATCAATGAAGTAGAGGTCTATGGTTATGGTGAGTGTTTCAGGTTATAATATAATATAAACTAGTTAGGAGGGACACACAATAAATGTGTTGGTTTAGTAATTTGTTAATATTACATGACCATATCCCACTGTCACCATGCAGTAACTGTTTTATTTTCATTAGAAAACATTTCCCTTTTACTACATTGTTTTAGATAAAATTTGAAAAATATTATTTTTTATGAAAATTATCTCAACATTTTAAATGAGAAACATATATTTAATTTTTTCATGTGTAAATTGAATGAATATATTATATACAGTAACATATTTTCCATATTGCATATTTAACTCTATATAAATGACTGCTCTAAATCTATAAGCATTATATACAACTATAAATAACATACTATACTGGGGTATATGTTGATGTATTATATAGAAGTATTGACTAGAAATGTGGCTGTTGGAAAGAGTGTTAGAAGTAGTTCAGTGAACCCTAACAACAGGATAGCTGAGAAAGCTAATGATGGACTCATAAATAGCGATACCTTCTACAGATCTGAGAATATTGCTAATCAGTGGTGGAGAGTTGACCTTGACACTCAGTACTTTATTGTGGGAGTTCTGATGTATAACCATGGCATTATAAGTATTATTTTCACTAAAGTCTAATCCGAGTATTACAGTCAGTGAAACACAATTATTTCATCTTTATCTCATTGTGTTGTATTATATACAGTATGAATCATAAAAATTCGGTGGTATATTTTGTCTCCTGTAATAATCCATTACTTGATAAATTGAGCTAATAATTGGAAATAGTTTTTTCAGCTGGTAATCATAAGCAGTGCTTTATATTTGTTTCCTGCAGCTTTCAAATTATAATAAAGAATCTGTAATTGCATTTGTTATCTTTTGATTTAAATTATTTGCTACAAAAAGGATTTTGCAGTTTATATATCTCGTATACAATACCATGCTAACTTGTTTTATGTAGTACTATATTATATGTTGCCATGCATATGGATGGCTGTACGACTAAAAACTGAGATGTAGCTTATAGGATTGATTGTTGAAATGAGGTTTGCAGTATTTACTACTTATAATTTACTGCATTATAATAAGTTGCTATATACTATTGGTTATTTTAAGCATCACGTCTTCAAAAAGCTCACCTATTGGCTGCCAACACAGAAATAGATCCTGACCCAGACAGCACTGAGTGGACTGAGTTATACTATCAAGATGAATATATTACTTATTCTATTCCCAACAACTACTTTCAGTATAACCCTATAGATGAGGGAGATCCCCTCTCAGTATACAGATATGTTGCTCTTTACTCTACATATTCTGGAGGTCTAGTTATAAGTGAAGTTCTGGTATTTGGAATTGGTAAGTCTATAGCTAGCTAATATATAACATGATAATCAATGTAACAACATTGCACTGGAAAATTGCAAAATTTTCGATCCAATAGGAAATCTAATACAAATACTATTTGAACAAATGACCACTGACGATATAAAATTATTCAAATGTTTAAACTAAAAGTTTAGCACCTCAAGAAGTTGATGAATTAAAGTAGTTATATATAAATTATAATTTAATATTTCAGGAAAGTCAGAGTTGCTGGTAAAAACTCTGAGAGCAGAACTCAAAGACCCAGACTGTGTGAAAGTGAACTGGGAGACTCCTTTAACTGACACCTACACTTTTCAATATCAGGTAAATTTAGACACGCAATATTTATTACATTTTCATAAAAATATATATGAAATAGTAAAAGCGGGGTATTAATATATAGATATACTTGTATGGGCATCAAATTCAGAACTTATTTACTTTTTGTAGATTTCGTGCAAGATTTTGACAAAATTGTTAGCCAGTTTTGAGTATATATGTAAGTATATTAATTATTATACTTATATATATATACTCAAAAACTGGCTAAAAATTAGTATATACAATATTATAGATTGTCGATATATTATTTACTTTATATTTCATGCATCAAAAAGTAACTATATATGTATTACTGTCTATTTTATATAACAAGTGAAATATTATCATATATAGCATAACGCACTCAAATAGTAACTATACCGTATATAATACTGAGTATATTATAACAGGTGAGATACGACTCTGGTTCCTGGAAGGACACAACTACCAGTCTATTTGATGAAGAATGTGGATTCTCAGCATACAAGGAAGTAGAAGTAGAAGTTAGAGTTGTTGGATCTGATAAAACTGAGAGTAAATCTCTCACCACTAACTGTGCAGGTAAATGTTAGAAAGGCCATTTAAAATATGACAACAGAACAGTACAGTATAACTATAGAACAGTTTTCAATGAAAAATTAAAAAAATTATAACATGATAACCAAATTGTATCATTTGTTAGCAAATAAAATATTGTGAACTATCAGATATTTATATGAGACCAATATTAATGTATTTTCTCATTTAATTTGCTTAACTAATCCATTTTGGTTAAGTTGCATTTTAATTCTCTGCAGTTTGATTAAAGTTGCTAAAAATATTACAGGTAATTGTTTGCATATAATATAAGCTTTTTTATTATACTGTGTTTATGCAGAACCGTCAAAGCCAAGGGAAGACAACTTACAACATGTAGAAGTTAACAACTTAGGAAGGAAAATGTGGAAATATTCTATTTCCTGGAAGGTTTGTGTTTATTATTATTCCATTCTGCATTCCCTTAACATGTTGCCGTCATGGGAATATAGATCTTCTTAGGTTTTACTAGTTATATACTTGTTTATAAATGCCAGTCATAAAACATTAATGAGATTTTATAGAGCTGTATAAGCTAGGTCATGTGTATTTTGAGCTAGCACAGCATGCTTACCATTTTATATATACTGCATATCCACCAGGCCCCTTCTGCCATAAACTGTGAGAGTATAACTGAATACAAGATAAGATATCCAGATGTGACATCAGAAGAAATAGTGACTACAGACACAAGTTATGAAGTGTATGTTGAGGGTGGAGTTGAGTTTACTCTCTCTGTCAGAGCTGTTAATAATATGGGTCTTCATTCTGATTATCTTGTCATTACAGAGACTTCTCCGAAACTTGGTAAGGAGTTTTATTGAATTGGGAAAAGAAATTTAACATCCTTTTAAATAAATCTATTATTTTATTGTACTTTTATCTATTAGTGCTGTAGGCTTTCTAATTTCTAGTGCAATGCTATATTTTCAGCGCCACAGTGGGGATCAGTTACTGTTACCATGGAAACACTCAACAGCTCCTGTGTAGAACTAACATGGAATAGACCAGAGTATCCTGGGGGTGACATCATAAGCTATCAGGTCTGTCATAATATTAAAACAGTATCAGCCATTTGTTTTTGAACTGAAACACTATTAAAAGTGAACCTGCTCAGTTGATTATTTCTACTTATGTCATCTATCTGTACTTGTTACAGTCATTACCTAAAAAAGTGAATTATTCAGAAAAACTCTACACTGTATTCAGTATTTAATTAATGTAACATAAACAACTTTCAGCTTACGTGTACAAACATGGCCGCCATGGACAAGCTACCCTCAACCTCTACAAGTCATACTGTATGTGGATATTCAGCTTATACTTTAGTTGAGTGTAGCATCAGTGCTGAGAACAAAGCTGGGTTTGGAAAGTCTACAGAGTTTAATCCTGTCTACACAAGCTGTGAAGGTTAGTTGTTGAATTACATCAGTTTCATAGTAAAATCCTCGTTTCATTTTGACTGTTTTACTGCATATGTGTGAGTTTTGGTTATTCTGTTTTACTTCAAGTTAAATTCTGTATTTCTTGATGTAATAAGTTTACAGATAATGATCTCATAATTACTATAAATTCAAGTGTTTCCATTCAGTACAATATATATATAAGCTATCTTGCAAGATTTTATGATTTGGCTATTTTTAGCTATAATAAGTATGCAGTGAATCAAAAACTGTTAACTGTTTTAGCTCCTGTTTTACACCTGCCTGCAAATCTTTCTTCATATGTAAAACAAGAAATTTCTATGAATTCAATTAGAATATTTCTCAATATATCAGATGAGGTGAGTGAAGCTTTTAGACCTGTTTGTTTTAAGTAATATACAAGCCAAATTGCTATTGTATTGGCAGCTCAAATATTATAACCTAATGAACATTTTGTATGTTAATATAATATTTTTTGTAAATTTAAGAAACTTAAGATATTGTAACTCTCAAAGTATTTTCAAACATGTAAATGTTGTCAGTATTGTACTTTGGGTAAAAAATCAAGCCATGTATTAGACTGCAAGTTTTTACTTCGGAAATAAAATAATTTGCTCAACATTCTTATTTAACATGAATAGATATACGTTTTCCAGTTTTATTTTTAAGCATGCCTATTATCACACAATAATCAATATGACTTTGTTGCTTTTCTAGAACGTAGCTTTAAACTGTGATGAGCTGACTCGGTTAGTATACAGAGTGGATACAGAGAGTGAGTATACAGATGTTGGTGAATATATAGAAGGTTTACAACCTGGTACAGAGTATACAGTGGAAATCAGAGCTGAGAATAATGCTGGCTTAGATACAACTCAGAACTTTGACATCGTTACTGCCGGTAAGAGCTTTATATCATAATATGCAACTTCATCACAGTTTAATCACATTATATTGATTTACTTCAAGTTTAGCTATAAGCTTAGGGATCCTAATTCATACTAAATTTGTTTCATGTGTTGATATAAAATTGAGCAGAATTTTTTATAAGTTGAGATGCTTTTTTTAAAAGATGAAAAGTTTTACCATGTCAAATATATACATAGTTCAGCAATTTTAAACGTCTGAACTTTTAAACAAGAATGGTTCCTATAAATAAACATTTAAGAAATTTCTAAGAGCAATTCTTTAAAATTTTTGTATGAATCATAATTACAGAAATTTCAACTGTAAGCCCAAAGCAAACTGTGCTATATGAGAAAAGACTAGTTGATTATATAGCTTAAGTTACCAAGAAATACCCTTTCAGATGTGGAGAGAGTATGTCCACCTCCCCCATCTGTTAGAAATGCTGAAACACTGAGCACTCAGTCAGACAGGAGGATAGACTCAGTAGTAACATACCTCTGTCTGGAAGGATACTACCGGACAGGAAGTGCTCAGCTCACTTGTGTTGTGGAGGAAGGAAAAGCTGTCTGGTTAGGAGAAGTACCAGAATGTGATGGCAGCTCAGGTTTGATATGAGAGCTTATATAGTTGTGATAAAAGTTCTGTGAAGTGTTATACCAACTCTATTATGAAGAATCTTTATTCAAAATGTATTTATATTTCACAACTATATAACTTTATCCTTTAAATTCATGTATCTCTGTAAAGCTTATGTCCTCACTGGGATTCCAACCTGAAACCTCCAGTCCGGTAAACAGGAGCACCAACCATCACACCACTGGGTCACTGAATAACCTAAACATTATAATGTCTAACTATAGTTACTGTAATTTCAAGTTGAATGGCACTAGAATAATCATTTATTGTAGTTTATTGTTATGCATTTACACCTGCTTTTTGAAACAGAAACATTTTCTTCTTTTTACTATAGCCTACTGCAAAAAACTTTAACATATCAATTTTACAGCATATAAATACTCAGACTGTCAGCTTCGCTCACAGATGCACACTCTTCGTTTGTATTACAGTGATTAGTTTTCTAATGAACTTTTCTTACGACTTTAGAATACAGAACTGCTTTACTGTCTGTTGGAGTAGCGTGTGGTCTGGTAATACTAATCCTCACAGCCATCATATTCATACTGGTTAGACAACTCTATATCAGAAAGTACACTGACTCAGCTCAACAGAGCAAGTCCACTGATGAATACGAAGAAGTCGGTCCCAACCATCTCCACCCTGTGATGTCACTTAATGAGTCAGTTGAGCTCCCAGTGGCTAGTGTACCACACGCTCCAGTCCCTCCAGTCTATGAGAGCATAGATAAGAGGGATACAGTTGCTGATGGTATTAAGGACTACACAGGACTAGAGAATGTTAGCCTCTCTTCCAACTATGAACATCTGAAAGCTAGGCAAAGCTGTAACAACTATGAAAGAATGAATTATGATGACAAACCTAGACCACAGGCTGATAAAGTTTATGAAAATTGTGACAAAAATTAACTATCAGTAAAGATTATATAACAAGTTTCTCAGCTTATATATATATAATGTGCAGACGTGATTTAAAACGCTAAAAAATATTATAACTCACATAAAAATTTCTCATTCACATGTACAGCATATTTCACACAAGTCTATAAGCATCTATTTTAGCTCAATGCTATTTTTACCACAAATTTATTTTTAGAGAAATATTTAATGCAATTTACTTTAATTTTGAGTGTTGTTCTTCTTGTATTATTATATTTAACATTTTCCTATATGTAGTACTTATGCAATATAAACATTTTATTGTTACATATATTCCTAATATTACACAGAGAGAAATATTAGTGTTAGAGTGAACATTAGCTGACAACTAAAACAGCTCGTTTTTTGGATCCCTAAATTGACCAGCAGTGAATAGAAACTAGTGTCAGGTACTGTTCACAGTGAATAGTATGTTAGATCAATGTTGATATAAAGAGTTGTGAAGTTGATTCTTTGTATTTATCACAATGAGCCAAGTTATGTTCAATGGTGATCTTATATATGTTCAATGGTGAGCTTAAATATTTTCGATGGTGATCTTATTTATGCTCAATAGTGATATTATATATGTTCAATGGTGATCTTATTTATGCTCAATAGTGATATTATATATGTTTAATGATGATCTAATTTCTGTTCAATGATGATCTTAGATATGCTCAATGCTGAACTAAGTTATATTCAAAGCTGAACTTATAAATGTTCCATGCTGCTCTAGTTTTTGTTGGAAATAAGCTTCTGCAAAAATTATTACTAATCACTCTGAACTAACTTGTCATAACTTCTAACCAGTATGAGAGTATAGTAATGTGGATTTTATTGTATATGATAGTTGGATATAAGAAATGCAACAAAAAATAACTTCTAAAGATTAAAATAAGAAAAAAAACATGAAAATAAGCATTTGCAGAATTTTTCTACGACTGTAAATTCAGTTAACTTTTCTCAATATTAGCAGAACCTGCTAAGACCATAGTGTGTGTCATTACATTCTTGCTCTGTAGTGTAGCGATAACCAAGCAGTTGTGGTGTGTAATGGTTAGCACACCTGTGTGCAAGTCCGAGGTCTGTGATAGTAACCCAAGTACGGGAGGGGGGAGGGGGAAGTTTTATAACTAATTCTAGCGGTTAGTAAAGTGTGGTAGAACTCCGAGAGAAGTTGAGTGGCCAGGGAAGCTTGAAGGAGTAGTATAAGAAGGCAGCTGAGTTCTTGAAAAGTGGGTAAGGTGTAGTGTCGAGAGCACCCAGTGAAGCTTGTAATGTAGTGGTGAGTGGGCCTGCTTGCAGGCTGGAGGTCTCAGCATGATTCAAAGTTTTGTAGCGGTCAAATTCTTTGTGCTCCTATTCAGCATCTTTGAGTGCATGTTCTTAAAAAATGTTATGGGATCTACAACAAAAGATAAAAGTTGGGTAATATTTAAACTGTATTAGTATGAGCAGTAAACATTTGGTTAAGATATACAATCACAAGCAGCTTATAAATTAAGTTCAACTTTGAAGAAGCTGAAGTCTAAGGCCAAAACGAATAGTATCAATGATGTTAGCTATGAATCTTTCAGCATATTTTTAGCACCATTATACCAATCGTTTGATTCTGAATAACCATACAGGCTTTGGCAAACTTATGATCATTATGTTGCGTAGTGTTTGGGTTAGTTTAAGCTTATCAAAATTTAGTAACAATTTCGGCCATCATTTTATTTTACTTCTTTCTTAATTACAAATGCAAAAGCTGTTGGGCATATTTAGTTTAGTTAATAGAAGCTTCTCTGTATTAAAATTATCTCAAAATGTCAGTGAACCACAATTTAAGCTGGAGTCAGCATTTTATATGGACCCCTCATATCGAGATAACAGATATTGATAAGTTTCAATATGTCTATAAATTGAAAAACAAATAAAGTACTACCAAGAAAAATATTGCTACTTAAACATGTTGTTATATTTAATTGTGCTGCGCAAAGATAAATAAAAGAATAAACTGGTAGCACGGAAGTTAATAAAAAAATTTGCCAACTCACCACTTATATTGGCATTTTGGTACTTAACTATAAAACAAGAAGCTAGCTTGGCAGCTGCTTAAGGCTAATAACTGCTTGTAGGCTGCTAAACTGCATTATGATTATTAACAATATGAATAATTCTACAATGGGGGGGGGGGAGAATTTAAATTAATGAATTTAGCACAAATTGCTAGAAGGTGAAGTGGAAATAAAACGCTAAATTTTTTGAAAATAGATTGTTACAGGAAAACTTGTATCAAATTGATATAGGAATAGAGTAGTTTGGGAAATATCAGTTAATGTGGTCTCTTAAAAGTTATAGTTGCACAAATTCAATTATCTGTCTACAGCAATAGTCATACTGATACTGTCATTGTGATATAAAATGACAACGTTAGGCAAATGATTGAGCTTACCTTTTGCTGCAATGACAACTTCAGTTCCTAACTCTGAAAGAAAGTGATCATCTTCTATCTCTGAGAGGTAGCTGCATTCTTTACCCATGTGATGAAATGATTCAATGTTTTCCATGTTGTGAGGTTGTTTGGAAGCACAAATTCACTGAATCTCAAAGCACAACCTTTTAGTCTGAGCCTCTGGTGTTCACTATGCCGGCAGAATATTTCTTCTGTCAATAGCCATGAATGAAAACTATGTGCTGTTATGTAATAACCTTTGCTTTGCTCTGTCACTGCTTGGTAAGCCAGTTTCTTGCCTTTGAATTACAATTTAAATATTTCCTTACTATAGCTCTGTTATGCAACATCTTCTTTTGTTCCACCAGGTAGTTTACACAAGTTTACACAAGGCTTTTGAAGTGGTTCACCTGATCCACAATTGACTATTCAGTAGCTTGTTTCATTGTTAATTTTAAGCTTCTTGTTTGAAACACATTTGCTGATAACTGAGTACATTGGAGTTTAATGGTGCATCTCCCTGATCTCTCTTTTACACACATTTTAAATTAGCTGGCTTTCCTTTCCATGAATGAAATTGCCTAGTGAAGCCTAAACTACCCATGCAAGAGATATGTGCAGTTGAAATTTTTTGTTGATAAATTCAACTTAAGTCTTTGATAAACGGAGTGGGGCAATGTTAAATAGTAGTCTGGTAACAAGCTATTTGAAAATGTCTTGGGTTCAAAAAAATTTCGAAATCATAAACAGCTAGTAGGTTGAAGGAGTTTCATTTCACTTATATGCTCCCCAGTTGGGTTGTATTTTTTGTTTTGGTACTAAGTATTATATACCTATATACCCTTATATAACGTTCATATCAATTGCTAAACATAGAATAACCATTAATATGATATATTTGCAATAATATTTAAATTTTCCCAAATTTGTGTTGAAAAAAAGCATTAAATGCATTAATAATAACATTTTTTTCCAAAAAAACAAAAAATATAGAAAATGCAAAATTAATAAGTTTATTCAGAGCAAAGAAATTTATTTCTGTGCCAATTATAAAAAGCAATTGACTCAAATTTATTTAAATACACATATATTTCAATAGTGTTCAAATAAATTGCATGTAAAATGTATAAATAGCATCTAACTGGGAAGCACCGATTGAAATGACCCAAATGTAGGGTTCAACTTCATCCTAGCTTCCTATAAAGGTTTGTGATCATCATTAGTGCACATGTGAACGAATAATGTTGTTAGGTGAACAACTGCCAATTGTTCCATAATTCTTATGTAAATAAAATTTTGCTTGAACATATGTAGTTGTAGCATTGATCTCACTTTCTGCTCCTATCAACTACTGTTTAGCTTCATTTAGACCTAGGGATGATGATTACGTAATACTTGTGAAAAGTAGCTTTGACTTAACAACTAAGTGGTTTCAGAGCTACTACAAAATATTTTTCAGCTTACACTAATCGGATTAATTTTCAATTTCATCAAAATAAGTGCAGGTCTAACAACTATTAGAGGTGTGGTGCAGGCTATACCGACAATAAAAGGCTCTTTGAACAACTTTAGTGCAAGCGCTGCACTAATATTTCTCTCTGTGTATATAACACTTTACTTTTTATATTAATAAATCATTGTACACATAAAACACAAATATTCTTGGATTTTTCTAAAAAGAAGGAAGCAAAATTAATAGGTATCGATATATTTGTAAAAATTATAGTGAATTACTGTCGAGTTAAAACTGAATGATAAATAAGGGACCCATGCATATCCGAGAGTTGGCTAAGTGCACTTTTTAAGCAGTTGGTCAAAGGCCATGATTTTTCTGGGCTTTTCAGTCTGCACTTTTTAAATCAACTGCAGAAAGTAAATTGCTCAACAGTGCAACATCTGTCGTAAGTTTTGGGATGACAACTTCTCAAATATACATAATAAATCAAAATAATAGAAAATTATACCAGCTATTAGGTGCCACTTACAACAGTCTAGTGATCAGGTATTGTTAGAACTTTATCGGCTTTTGTTTAGCTTCTTTATATAAATTGAAAGCTTGATGATTGAAGCTGGGTGTAATTCTACACTTCACAATACTAAACAAACAATACAATACAATAGAATATATTTTGTTAATACGACTCAAGGAATGTGCTTAGCTAGTAAATGTGACTCAATGTATAGACTTTGTATTCACTTATTAAGTTTACAGGTTATTAGTCTCATTCAAGACATATCAATATCGGGAGGTGGGTAAATTTGTTTATTAGTGCTTAGGCTAAAGCTAGAAAGTTATTGCAAGTACTTCCTCTTTAAATAAGACACTTGCTACTGCATTCTAATATTAGTAGAGAGAGCTGAAATATGCTAGTATATATCAGAGAGCTCACTTGACTTGTCATACCCTCAGAAGATGTATTGGAGGGTTTCTACTTCCAGTTTGCTGGCTGTTCTCCTGTTGTTTGGCTTCACATCAGGTAAGAAAACCTGAACTCCTATAGAGTTCGCTATTTATAAATGTTCTATTATAGTTGTGTTGTATTATTCGTTACTTAGTCTTTAGTTTGATATGGATAACAAAAAGGTTGGCTATGTGGTCAATTTATGACTATATTAACTGAAGTTTATTTGAAATGTGTTTATATCTCAATGAGTGTCACCCCCTTACATGCTCTTTATATGTGGCAGGTGACAGTAAATGATATGGATATGTTATAAAATAATGACTCAAGTGTGTTATTGATTTAACTTGAATAGTTTTCAATTGAATTATTATAGTGTGCTCCTTTAAATCTGTCATTATATATAATCTAAAGCATGTGTTATAGTTGTCAAAAACTAACAGATATAGTTTATATTTAATAAAATGTCACAAATTGAAAGTCATATAGATTGCATGTTGTAAAGTATATTTTTAGTGCTTCAAATCGTTTATTAAATCAAAAAAAATGTTGCTAACCCGTAAGATTGCTCGCCATAGCAACAGCGAATTGTTACAAGTCTAACAAACAGTTTCCTATAGTATACCAGTACCAATTAGTTTATTATGCAAGCTCCTAGATAAGAGTCATGACTGGTTTTGTGGTCATCATTATATTGACATACATGCAGGATCTAATGCCATTGCAACTCTATTGAATTTATAGGCTTCAGCAGAAATAACTATGATATAGACATTGATCTACATATAAAGCTAATACAAGGATGTGGATATTAAAGTTAAACTTCGGTCTTTGAGCATACTGGCCCTTTTAACTTCTTTATCTGCAGATTCATGCGCTTTTTCTCATTTATAATATTAACTTACATGACATTTTCAATAGTTTTTATAAATCGTAGCTTCTCTCACATCATAGAATGCAGTGTGCACTATACGTTTAAGACCTGGCCAAGCTTGTTAATTGGCTAGAATAACAATGCTACCACAAGCTACTTGCTAAGCAATAATAACTGGTATTTGGGCATAAAAAGATAATTTCATTGAACTTTATAAAATTTCTTTGCTTGCTGACTTTTAATCTAGTTTAAAATGCTTTGTTATTGTGAATTTAAAAAATATATGTTATGCTAGAAGCAAAAAGAATAATATTATATCTTATTCAACAGCATAATTTATAGAGGAAGTACAAGCTGAGACTTAAAAAACAGCATTTCCAGTGCTTTGTGGCTGTTGTTTGCACTAATTTATGGCTCTGGTCTTATTCGATGTATAACTATATTCCCAAACACGAGAAGTCCATTCAAACAATTGTACTTTAGTATATATAATTACTTCACAGATTTTATATTTAAATTACTGTTTGGTATAATAAGCTACTATAGCTGTTTATGCTTTCTATAGGTTAAAAATTAAGGCAATAGAAAGCATATGTCTATTGTGACTCCCAAATTAATTAGAGCATTATAGGAGTAGTAGAGAGATAGAGATCATTGCATATGTAACTAAATTCTGCTTCTGTATTTCCAGCCTCCACAAACTTAGCCAAGGGAAAATACACATACAGCAGCACATCTACAGATGAGTCTCATAGACCTAGAGAAGCAGTAGATGGAGAGAGTAACTCCTACTTTCAGAGTGCTGGTTCTGCTAATCAGTGGTGGAGAGTGGATCTGGGAGGATCTTATTATGTTGGAGTCATTAAAGTGTACAGTTCACAATGTAAGCTTTATGGGTATATTTTTAAATGAAATATATGGTTGTATTTATATATTTACTTAATGAAATTAAAACCTGATGTTAGTTTTAATTCAATTTGTTTTGATTAAAGTTTTTCAGTATATAATTATGCATTGTATGCAGGGAGTAAAAACATTACAGTTTGAAGGTATTTTTGTCAGAGCTTTTTAAAAGTTTCCAGGTTATTTGGTCCAACTTTTCATGTCATGTCATCTACTGCTGCTAGCATGAGTTTGTGATACGATACCAGATCTTCTTTAACCACAGTGACCAGTATAGTAACAGTTATGTGTAGCCAAAGTTTGGGGTTGAACAATAAACTTTATCTTTTTTTATTTTTATATAAAGTAATATATTGGATCATTTTAAATTTATTTAGTTCACAACATCATGTTATGACCAAACATTAAAGTTTTTTCAAAGTTTACAAAAAATTATTGCATATATGTGTTATTTTTATTTGCTTATTCTGATTATGCATAACATAAAAATGCTGGGAAGAGATTCCTCAATATTAAAGTGCAGGTCATTGTCATCTCATGAGCTAAATATATATATGTGCGACTGTGATAAAAAAAACTGTCACGCTTTCACACACTAATTTACTAAAGAAAATTAAAAAAAAGCTTATATAACAAATCAACAAAATTTGATATAAAACCTTAATTATTCAGCTTGTGTTTCTTAGGGCAAGAAACCATATAGATTAGCTGCCAAAATGTAAAAAATAGCTAAAAGCTATAGATCTATATATAGAGTGTATACTAAATTAATTAAAATTACCCAATTTACATTTAATTTTTACTAATTTTTTCATTTATATATATAATTGTCCTACAAACAATAATGCTATATATATTTGTAATATTTTCACTGCAAACTATACTGAAATATATAAATGCTTATAATATATATGTAGGTACTATATATAAATAACTTAAAGGCTGTTCCAGATGTAGGCTTCTGCTTTTCCATGCTTATGAAATTTTAAAACATAATTGCCTGATGTTGTCAGTTATTTTGTTATTTAAATACTTTATCTATGCTCAACGATAACATCATGAATCATTAAAGTTTTCAATTATTGCTTAGCAAAAGTGATGGATTCTCCAGAAATGCATGCAAACATTAAAGTCCAACACTCACTCCTAATTCTAAATAAAAATCTCAAATATTGTTAGCTGATATAATTTACTTATTACTTATTATCTTTATAAATGCAAGTCTTACAAACAAAAACTGCTAACTAACTTAAAATATTTTTAAAAATTATTTGCTCAAATCAAATATTCTAAAACATTGCAGATGACAAGTTCCAGCAAGTCTCCATATTTCTATCAAATACTGAGACTGTATCAACCTCTCCCCTTGACCTTCCAACCAACAATGACTGGACAGTTTTACCTTCAACATTCAGTTTGACAGCAGATGGTGATGACTTTGTGACCAATGTAACGTCATCACAAGATGGGAGTTTAATGGAAGCTAGACACATTGCTGTGTACAGTACAAGTAGTAGTGGTTTAATAATCAATGAAGTAGAGGTCTATGGGTATGGTGAGTGTGGAACTTTACTATATAATATATATCACATCTAATATAAATTGTAATAACAATTATTATAAGTTTTTTTGTTTTTTAATATTGTTGCATGATGTACCATTCTATTCTAAAAAATTGAAGTTCTATATTATAGGCATTTTAAAAATTGTTGGTTTTTAAAATAGCAAAAGCATCAACATGTTTGCCACGTTTTCAGTCTTATAACTTTTATATTGAAAGAACAAGCAGGCCTATTATATTATATATGTTTCACTTCACCCAATTTATTGTCTTTTTGTTTTATATGAATAATTATAGTGAAATTACATTTGCGACCTCCCAGCATCATGACAGCCTTTCACAAGCTATGAGCATAGATTTTTTTTACAATTTCTTTCATGCACATATACATTATTTCAGCATTTGGAAAATGATTTTCTAAATACATGCATGGCAGGCAAGTTGCATGAATAAATGCATCTTTTATTTTTACTGCCTACACTATAAATATAATATATTTATTTCCCAGAAATCATTGAAAGCTTGAGCAAAGTTGATGTTTGTTGTATTATAGAAGTATTTACTCTGAATGTGGCAGTTGGAAATAATGTTCGAAAGAGCTCACTGTTTCATGATAAAAGGAAAGCTGAAAATGCTAATGATGGAATTATAAATGGCAATGATTACTACAGATCTAAAAATAATGTTAGAAATCAGTGGTGGAGAGTTGACCTTGGCACTCAGTACTTTATTGTGGGAGCTCTGGTGTACAACCGAAAACCTATAGGTATACTTATTGGTTATTATACAATAAAAACTAAAACAAGTCTAATAAAATGAAAATAACATATGCCATTAACCTACTGGTTGTTTTGTCCAAAATCAGCAGTTTATGGTGAGAGTTATCATATACAAACAAGTCAGACATTGAAGTCTCACAAAGTAATATTGTGAATCATAGATAACCGTGTTAGGCCTGCTTACACCTTTATAGCTATATTGTAATTTAATGTTATAATTATATAGTCATAGGAAAAAGCTTTTCATGAAGTTCTGGTTTTTTCTCAAAGTGAAAATGCTTACATAGGTAAATAATCTATTGAATGAAAATATTTTTTTCAGCAGTTATTCAATTCTCTTACAGTAAAACCTTGTATATTTCAAATATTACAGCCTTGAAAGTAATTGTATAAACTTTTGATTGAATGCCTATAATTGCTATAAAGAAAAATTAGCTTAACACCCTCATAAAATCATAAAATATATAAGCTACAGCATGCACTCCCTCCATCTCTCACCAATTCATTTCTTACAAAATTCCATCAATTGTAAGAAGGGCTTAAACCCTTGTTTTATGGCTTATAAAATTTTTTTTGTCTGGGCTCGAACCAGATGCTTACTATATGCAAACGCGCTAACTCCTATAGACCTTGACTGCTCCGTTTTGTGGCTTATGTTATAATGTGTGTATATAGAGACAACATGGCAAAATTTAGTGTTTAGTGTAACTTAAATCTGGTAATCTAATATGCCATGGTTTTGGAACACACAGTTTAGCTTTTCATATGTGTAATATATATAAAATATTATATGTATAACTGCATGTATGAGTAATTGTAAAATTCATATAATAGCCTACTATCTTAATATACTTGACATTTTTGCAACCAGACGGACTTTTTTGTGAGATTCTCATGTTATGCAGTTGCAAGTAAATCATAATTCAAGCTTTAGCAACGGCAACTATAAAGTCATGAGAAATTTCAAGGATGTATAATAAAACGAACACCTTGTAATGCAACATGTAATTAAAATACGTTTTGGTGAAGGATTAGGTTCAGCATTTTCTTCCAAATCACTGGTTTATAACTTATAGTTTTTTATTCATTATTTCTAGCACCACGCCTTCAAAAATCTTACCTATTGGCTGCCAACACAGACATAGATCCTGACCCAGACAGCACTGAGTGGACTCAGTTATACTATCAAAATGGAGAGATTACTCATTCTATTCCTAACAACTACTTCCAGTACAACCCTATAGATGAGGGAGATCCTCTCTCAGTATACAGATATGTTGCTGTTTACTCTACATATTCTGACGGTTTAGCTATAAGTGAAGTTCTGGTATTTGGAATTGGTAAGTTTATATCTAGCTAATATATATAAGATGCTAATAAATGAGGCCACAATTGCACTAAAAAAGTGAAAATGGCAATCTTTATTATATATCCAATAGAAAATTTAATACAACTATTATTATTATATTATTATTTATTTGAACAAATGGCAACTGACTAAAATTATTCAAAAGTTTAAAAATTTAAAAGTTCAGCACTCAACTAAGCAGATCAATTATTAGTTATAAGAAATTATAATTTAATATTTCAGGAAAGTCAGAGTTGCTGGTAAAAACTCTGAAAGCAGAACCCAAAGACCCAGACTGTGTGGAAGTAAACTGGGAGACTCCTTTAACTGATACCTACACTTTTCACTATCAGGTGAATACATGTGTAACACTTTTCACACTTGTGATAAAGAAGAGTTGAAAAATTGGCTATACTATAGTAAATAAATTTTGCTGCATTTATTTAGCAATACTCCCTTTAATCTTTGCACATGAGAAGTTGATTCATTGTGTATATATATATATTTCACATTATAGTATTGTAATGTTAAGTGTCTTAGCTGCATCAAGTGAAGATTCTGTAATGTTTTATATTTTCACTTTTAAAGTAAAGTTTATATAGATTTCATTTGAAAATTTATGCGTATAAAATAATAATATTTAAATAATTTTATGCTTGTAAATAAGGAAAGTCATCTTCTTGTTTAGTCTAATCACTTCATTGAAGAACTTAAAAGTTTACAGTAGAAGTATGCTTTAAATTTTAAACACTGAACAATTACTATAGTTGAGTTGTGATTTTTCGATGATTCTTTTTATCACTTAAAATTATTGCTAAAATTGCTGTTTAATTATAAAGTTGTCAAAGTTCACAATACAAGTATCACAACTGGCAGACAGCAAATAAATTGTACACTGCAGCAAACGTAAATTTCTGCAGGAGATACTTTGATATCTGCAGCTACGTTGTATAATACGACATTATTAGGTCATATAATTAGCTTTATTTTTAGTTAATAAGTTTGCTTTAGAACTTATTATAAGGTGCTGTACTTTAATATAGCAAATATAGCATGCAGTTTGCATAGTTTATATAATAAAACAGCTTTTACCTTTTCTTCACCGCGCAGTCTGCATCCATCAGTTTAACTACATATACTAATGCATGTGTGTATATTATAACAGGTGAGATATGACTCTGGACCATGGAAGGACACAGATACCAGTCTATCTGATGAAGAATGTAGATTCTCAGCGTACAAGGAAGTAGAAGTAGAAGTTAGAGTAGTTGGATCTGATAAAACTGAGAGTACATCTCTTACAACTAACTGTGCAGGTAAATGCTGTGAAATGATATAAAATGAATAAATGATAAACAAATTAAACAATTAAAAACTGCCCTTGAAGACTTTTTTGCCACGTGTGCTTGGTTAGCTACAGTTCATAGAACCATTTTGTAAGTAAATAAAATGTTCTCATTACATTTTAAATTTATGTAAAAGTAAGCATTAATATTTTTAAAATTACCTTGTGAGTACTATTACATTTGAAAATTTGGCATTAGAAAAACTCAATAATTTATTACCAAGCTCTTAGTTTTCAAACTTGAAAATATTATATTACCTGCATGGTATTACCTGTTTTTTACAAACAGGAATTTTCTTTGACTATAATATAGCTGTTTATGAATAAGCAGCATTGCTTAAATTTAATATAATAAGTCTTTTTGTTGTAAAATATCTATATATTTTATTATGAATGGAACAACTGTTATATACAGTATATAATTTTGATGCCCTTTTTGATGAAAAAGATGCTACTATGTTTTCAAGAAAGGCTTACATCATTTTTTCAAATTAGCTCGCTATCAAAGCACATTCAGATTCCATTGTATTCATGCAGACCCATCAAAGCCCAGAGAAGACAACTTACAACATGTAGAAGTTACCAATTCCGGAAAGACAATGTGGAAATACACTATTTCTTGGAAGGTTTGTGCTTGTTTTGTATGCACATGAATAAAACATATTTGGGTTATATATTCAACCTGAGCGTGCCCTGATTAGTTAGAATTTAAATGCAGCTATACTTTCTATAGAAACTATGCTTTTACAATAAATACCTTGCTGATGTCAGCCATGAAACATTATTTAAAAAATCAGCTTGTAGCTTAGTAGTGTGTGTTGTTACTACTATATTATATATCAAATTATTCACTATATATTGTATCCCCCAGGCACCTTCTGCCATAAACTGTGAGAGTATAGCTGAATACAAGATAAGATATCCAGATAAGACATCAGAAGAAATAGTGACTACAGACACAAGTTATGAAGTGTATGTTGATGGTGGAGTTAAGTTTACTCTCTCTGTCAGAGCTGTTAATAATATGGGTCTTCATTCTGATTATCTTGTCATTACAGAGACTTCTCCGGAACTTGGTAAGGAGTTGAATTGGGAAAATACATCACATTTCCAACATCGGTTCAAATTCACACAAACTATTGTGTTTTTATATCTGTTAGTGCTTATAGGCTTTCTAATTTCTAGTGCAATGTTATATTCTCAGCGCCACAGTGGGGATCAGCTACCGTTACTATAGAAACACTCAACAGCTCCTGTGTAGAACTAACATGGAGTAGACCAGAGTACCCTGGGGGTGACATCACAAGCTATCAGGTTTGTCGTATATAATAAAATAGTTTCAGTCACTTGTTTATAAACTGAAACACTATATTCAGAGTGAACCTGCTCAGTTGCTTCTTTCTACCTATTTTATCTTTTTGTACTTGTTACAGTCATTACCTATAATGGGGAATTATTCAGAAAAACTCTACACTGTATTCAGTATTTAATTTATGTAACATATATACAACTTTCAGCTTACATGTACAAACATGGCCGCCATGGGCAAGCTACCCTCAACCTCTACAAGTCATACTGTGTGTGGATATTCAGCTTATACTTTAGTTAAGTGTATCATCAGTGCTGAGAACAAAGCTGGATTTGGAGAGTCTACAGAGTTTAATCCTGTCTACACAAGCTGTGAAGGTTAGTTGTTGAAATACATCAGTGTCTTAATAATAATATCATACTTACCATAAATTCAAGTTTTCCCATTCAGAATAACATATAAAATATCTTACAAGATTTTATGGTGCAGCTGTTTAAAATTACAAGCTTAGTGACCCAGAGCTGTTAAATATTTTAGCTCCTGTTTTACACCTGCCTGCAAATCTCTCTTCACTTGTAAAACAACAAAGTTCAAGGAATTCAATAAGAATATTTCTCAATATATCAGATGGGGTGAGTGAAGCTTTGAGACCTGTTTGTTCCAAGTTATATACAAGCCACATTATAGCTATATTGTATTCGCAGCTTTTATATTAGCCAATAAAAATTATATGTTATTTTAATTGCTGTAAATTTTAAAAACTTGATTTTGAAACATTTTGATGTTGTTATGTACTTAAATCAAAAATCAAGTCATCTATTAGACTACAAGCTTTGATTTCCGATACAAAACAATTTGCTAAGCATTCCTATATAACATGAATAGATATATACGTTTTCTAGTTTTATTTTCAAGCCTGTCCATTATCATACAATGATCAATATAACTTTGTTGCTTTTCTAGAACGTAACAGTAAACTGCGATGAGCTGACTCAGTTAGTATACAGAGTGGATACAGAGACTGAGTATACAGATGTTGGTGACTATACAGAAGGTTTAGAACCTGGTACAGAGTATACAGTGGAAATCAGGGCTGAGAACAATGCTGGCTTAGTTACAAATCAGAACTTTGACATTGTCACTACAGAGATAGGTGAAGGTATGATCAGCTAAAATATTTTATTAAACTTAAAAAAATAATAAAAGTATAACAACTAAAGAACAGATTTCTTATTATAATATTCACATTTGTTTAATCAATGAACCTATTTAAGAGTACACAACTCTTAAGAAAAATGAGCTTGTAGTTGCATCAACAAAATCTCCAAAACCCGGTTCTTGCAACGGTGGATGTATCGGTGGAGTTATCGGTGGAGTTGTGGTAGGAGTGGTTGTAGTTCTGGTGGTGGTCTCAATTCTGGTGTACAGAAGAAGGTCTGTTATAGTTGTTCCTGTCAAAAATATATATACTGTATTTTTTATACATAAGTTCAGACTCTTGACATTATAGTTATAAAAATGTGTCATTTTATACCAGTAACATTGCAAGCATTTCTTTTAAGGAGTCAAAAGTTACGAGCTTCTTTTATTTATATAACCTACAAACAAGTGTTTTTGCATGTCTATAAATTTATTTGCAAATTAAAATAATTTTAAAAGCGCTTACGAATAGTTATTTGTGTTGAGAGATTTTCATCCAATTGAATAATAATTTAAACACATTAGGGGAAACCTGGGTGATATGAACCACCCGGGTGTTATGGACCATGCATGTTTTGCAGTGTCCAAGGTTACCAGAAAGTTGTAAAGTATCTTATTGGTTAGAAATAGGAATATCTAACATTCTGTCTACATGTTTCAAACTTGTCTCTTTGTCTTAGAAAATAAAGACACATTTTCTCTTATTGCTCGTTTTCTTATAATTTTTCATAACTTTTGAGGATCTATTTTCTTTGAAAAAAAATTACCTGAAGTAAGGAGCCTGTATTTACAGGTAATGTGTGGGGGGATATGTATAAATACCCAAATAGTATATATAATACTTGTCCACTCTCTGTAGGAATTCAAAATTTTTGGTGACATGATTTTTGGGTGATATGGACCGCCACTTGAGGGGTGATATATGGACCGTGGACCATATCACTCAGCTAATTGAATTTTTCTTTTCATATACTTTTTTAAAGAGAAATAATACTATTTCTCAAGTATTTCAAACAATGCTAAAGCATTAAACCCTTAAATATTGATTAGACAACATTATAGCCAATTGCTGTAGAATGTGTACTTGAAATATTCATACTCATGCAATGTATTTTAGATGCCAAGATATTCTTCCAAAAATATTTGAAATGCTTAGGGTTAGGAGACACCAAAAAAAGCTGTTACACACTTATTTCAGATCTATTGTTTTATGTTACTTTTTAATATAGCAAAATGCATTTTCAACACAAAAAAGCTGACTTTATGTGACGGAGTCTGTGGTGGCCCATATCACCCGAAATTTCAAAAAATCTCCGGGTGATATGGTCCACCAATTTTCAATCATAGCTCAGTCAAGCATCTGTATAGGAGCTTCAAATTATGTTTGCATGTTAGTAGAGATAGCACCCACATGTTGAAATACTAATTTTTAATCAACCATAGTCAGTATGGGCTGTGGGCTTAAGTGGCCCATATCACCCAGGTTTCCCCTATATAGTTTTTATGATCAGTTTTATATCTTCAGGTTTATGCTGCAGAGCAGAGTCTATATGTGAAAAGCAAACGTGTAATTTATTTATTTTCTAACTTGACAATATTATATTACCTTTTAGTTCATATTTCCAAACTTGCACAATTATATAACTTAGTGACTTCACTTGTTCTTCAACAAAAATTTTCATGCTTGATTTAATCAGTTTAACTTATTTTTAGCCAAGTTGTCATTTTTATGGAATGTCTTGAAACATATTTTTTAGAACCCAAATTAGAGAGAATCAGAGCAAGCTTAAGAACATTTCTTTAGGTATGTGTAATAATTCTATCTCTTCAATACAGCATATTTCTGTCATATATTTTGTTCCTATAAAAATCAAACTCTCTTTCATGCAATGCTAACAGATTTATTTGAATTGAAACCAAATTTTTTGCAGATGAGTCTGGTTATCAAAACATACAGCACATAAACAATGAAGTAGGTGATGCCGGAGTTGTCCTTCCTCATAGGACTCCTCGACTGGAAAGAGTAACAAATACAATAAGCATAGCCCCTGTTGAGCTGCCAGAGATGAGAGACTCTATGCTGCCTCCACAACGCCCTATACCAGTCAGCAGGCTAGCTGACTATATTGAGAACAACGAGGCCGGCATCATTGATCAGTTCCAGGTGAGTCATGCAGTTGTCCTGATACTATGATTATGTATAAGTAAATAGTTACTGCATGTAGTGTTTAGATTATACCCAGTAGTTACAGTGGTGTAATGGTTAGCACGTCTGGTTGCAAGACTAGAGTTGTCGGGTTCAAATCTCACTGGCAGCAATTATTTTAAGGTTACTATAAGAGCATTTGTAGCAAAATAGTTTACTTTGTGTAAGTTGTACTGAAGTTTGTTATTGCATATTCTTTCAACTGAATTTATTATTATATAGCATATAAAATAATTAATACTGTGCACACAATTCAATCTAATAAAAAGTAATGAAAGACTTAGCTGCAAAAACCTTATTCAAAGGAAATAACACAGTCTTTTATATATATCTAAAGTTGACTTTTAAACTGTGCGATAGACTTTGATAAAAAAATTAGTAGCTTATATAATTATAAAACTGAGATACATCCAAAAAATTGCTGGAAGGTCTATAAAACGATAACATAATATAATATATATGCATATTTGTAGGAGTGTACCTTATTATGTTCAATGTTCAGAAACTTCTCTTTCTTTGTTTTAGTAACACATTAGACCAATTACTGCACCTTGATCTCATTGCTATTCTCTGAAATGAATTAAATACTATTTAATATTTGTTTCAGTTTTTCTTTCATAAAAATTATGCAAAATATTCATACAAAAATTATTCTTTTAATATTCTTTACATGAATACTACAAACTAAATAATGTTAAATATTTACAGATGTTAGAAAAACTTCCAAAACCTAACATGAGTGTTGCACAGCTGTCAGAAAATGGCGGAAAGTGCAAATACATTGGATTATATCCAGGTGGGTTTATCTATAATACATTGGATTATATCCAGGTGGGTTTATCTATAATACATTGAATTATATCCAGGTGGGTTTATCTATAATACATTGGATTATATCCAGGTGGGTTTATCTATAATACATTGGATTATATCCAGGTGGGTTTATCTATAATACATTGGATTATATCCAGGTGGGTTTTTCTATAATACATTGGATTATATCCAGGTGGGTTTATCTATAATACATTGGATTATATCCAGGTGGGTTTATCTATAATACATTGGATTATATCCAGGTGGGTTTATCTATAATACATTGGATTATATCCAGGTGGGTTTATCCATAATACATTGGATTATATCCAGGTGGGTTTATCTATAATACATTGGATTATATCTAGGTGAGTTTATCTATAATACATTGGATTATATCCAGGTGGGTTTATCCATAATACATTGGATTATATCCAGGTAGGTTTATCTATAATACATTGGATTATATCCAGGTGGGTTTATCTATAATACATTGGATTATATCCAGGTGGGTTTATCTATAATACATTGGATTATATCCAGGTGGGTTTATCTATAATACATTGGATTATATCCAGGTGGGTTTATCTATAATACATTGGATTATATCCAGGTGGGTTTATCTATAATACATTGGATTATATCCAGGTGGGTTTATCTATAATACATTGGATTATATCCAGGTGGGTTTATCCATAATACATTGGATTATATCCAGGTGGGTTTATCTATAATACATTGGATTATATCTAAGTGAGTTTATCTATAATACATTGGATTATATCCAGGTGGGTTTATCCATAATACATTGGATTATATCCAGGTAGGTTTATCTATAATACATTGGATTATATCCAGGTGGGTTTATCTATAATACATTGGATTATATCCAAGTAAATTATTTTAAAACATTAAGGATTTTCTATTTGATATACGTGCATTTAAATCATTTTCGTGTTTTTATATTTTCAGCACAAAGCTAGTAAGCTGAATGCCAAGAATCAATTATTTTTTAGTTTAGTTTCAATAAATATTTAAGGCACTATTCTAGTCCCTTTATTTTTAGAATGTTTTCAATAATTAAAAATACTATTGTTCACTTAATAAACTGACAAGAAAGAAATATTGAAACAGTGGCACATAATCTTTAACATTTTGTTACATAATACACAATAATATGTTATTATATTGTTGTCTTTGAAACACCATAGTTATATGCGATACTCTAAACAGAGTTTGCAGGTTCTCTTTCCTACGCTCAGGTCACCTTTCTGCGTCTCTGTTTCAGAGGACAGTACCAGAGTAATACTAAACAGACCAAGAGAAGAAGGAACTGACTTCATAAATGCCAGTTACATCCAGGTAGAGTATTCTCCTTCATGTAAATGCCTTTCAGATGAGTACTTGTTTCACCAGCAAAGTCTGTCTGTACTGTGTCTGTAATTTTTATCAATCAACTTTATGCTGAATTCACTCAACATAAAAAGTGCTACAGGTATGAAACACTTAGACAAATATGTTTTAATGCTCACTTCGCATAGTTCTATATCTATATACATCTTTACTACTATACTTGTTTGTTTAGTGCTATAACTATATACATCTTTACCAGTATACTTGTTTGTTTATAGGGTTACACCAGTGATGATATGTTTATAGCTGCTCAAGGTAAGGCTGTGTTAATATAACAACTCACCATTTCTAACATAGCATGCTCATGAATTCACTGCTATAATAGCTAACCTGTTAATTCCTTTGTTATACACCAACTAATGTGTTTTGTTCTAAGATGCTATTAAGTTATAGTTTTAATTTTATTATAAGGCCTAATACGTTTTAACCTTTTTAAAATTTAATTAAGAGCAGCTTTATCGTTTTTGTATTTTAACTGCCGATCCGATTTGGCTTGGATAATCAGGTTAATTCTTTTGATTGAGCAACTATGAATAAAACATTGTGGCTTTTGCAAAGTGTATGTTGATATATAGTTATATCTGTTTCACCAGGTCCCCAGCCCGCAACCGTTGATGATTTCTGGCTAATGATATGGCAGGAGAGACCTAAGGCTATAATTATGGTGACAAATCTATTTGAAAATGGGAAGGTACAACAACTCCAAACGCTTCTCATCCTTTCCAAACTAATACATTTTGATCAGCATAAGTTCACCCAATACGCAAGACGAGTTATACACACGCATTTACATTATACCATTGTGCTATTGGTGCTATTTCCTTTGTTTTGTTTTTCTTCTTGTAGGCAAAAGCTGTACAATATTGGCCTGACCAATCAGGAAGCAGTTGTGTGTTTGGTGACCTCAAAGTAACCTTGACTACCTGTGAATGTCTAGCTGATTACGTCATCAGAACTCTGAACATTGAAAAGGTACATCATCCCCTGAAGAGTTGGTTTACTGCTACTTCATCCTAAATATTTATATATAACTGGTAAACAGTTTATGGTGAAATTATCTTAATCGATTGAATGTAAAGACAGCAAACACTAGCTAGTTTCACATTCTGTCATACATGTGTGTACTCTAAAACAAAGATATCTGTAATTATGAATAAAACGTTAATAACATTTGTTTTATTGAAGAAAAGACAGTTATTAAATCATAAATGTTTGATTTGAATGAATTTTTTTCAGGAAGGAAAGTCCATGAGCATTAAGCAGTTCCATTACTTGTCATGGCCAGATCACGGCGTCCCACAATACATCAGCCCCTTCCTGATATTTGTACGCAGAGTGATGTCAGTGACCAGCCGTATGACTGGCTGCTTAGTTGTACACTGCAGGTAAAGTGTTGTGTATAACAATGCAGGTAAAGTGTTGTGTATAACAATGAAGGTAAAGTGTTGTGTATAACAATGTAGGTATATAGTGTTGTATGTGTAACGCTGCAGGTAAAATGTTGTGTATAGTGTCTATTATGTTTATACAATACATATAACTAACTATATTACTTATTACCCATCACTAAATAACAATAATATAATGGTGATAATAACAATCATATTTACCAAATATTCTAGGTACAAAATAAAATTAAGATAGCACAAAAAGATATTTAATGACACACTGAAAGATTGGGCTGCATATTGATCATCTATATTGATGCTGGATGTTTCCTAAAAAGTTTGAGAAAGAGCTTATAGAAGTTTCAACTCTTCAAAAAAGAGAGCTATTACACATTTTGTTACAGTGCAATGAAATATAACCAATTACTTTTTATTCTATAGCCATGCATATGATAAGAAAAAAAAGTGAAATCGAAACTATTCTAATTGCGATTATATATATTAAAGTACTTGTCAACAAAACTTTGGGTGTCTATATTTTAGTGCTGGAGTGGGTAGAAGTGGAACATTCATAGCCTTAGACACTTTAGCTAAACAGGCTCAAGATAGAGGAGAAGTTAATCCTTTTGAGGTAGTGCGAGCTATGAGGAGAAGACGACCTTGCATGGTGCAGACCAAGGTCAGATAGGTTGTCTTTCCTTGTAAATAATACGCATATAATATGTTGTACATATTGAAGGTATTTACAAATGATATAATGCTAAGCTGGATTTAGGTCTAGTAGAACTGTGATTCAAGACCGTATATGGTAAAATGATTTGCATGCTTATTTGAACAGTTGCTTCAAAATATTCCAAAACAGTTATTAGGCTTGACCTAGGGATTTGCAGTTTGAAAAGACCTGGTAAAGCAATCAAAGAATGTGCCCAGTAATTTATAATAAAAAAGTCGTACTATAAACACTTTGATAAACTATTTTAGGAGCAGTACGTGTTCACCCACCAGGCACTGGAAGAGTATTTGGCTACAGATGAGTTCAGCTGTGAGGCTACGGAATTGGAAACAAAGCTGGCAGACAATAGTGATGATATCTACGTCAATAGGAACATCATATCAGAGGAGTTTGATGTAAGTTATTACGAGAAGATGTCTTCTTACTATATTGAAGGAATAAGCCACAACATCTACATTGATATACGCTGTTAAAGGAAACACATTTTAGGATTTAGTGTATAGGAATTATTAGGTAAAAAGCAAGGTGGTCACAAGTAAATAGTATTTGCATTCCAATTGTTTCCACAATAAACTTGTATTATTTAGTAATAATATCACATTATTTCTACTTTTAAACTTCAGAGAATTGAAACTCAGTTAAGACGGGAGATTCACAACTACTCAATAGGAATGGAGGAAAGTAACAGACATAAGAACAGGTTTCCTGATATCTTACCATGTGAGTCGGTCTGTTGTTGAATGGGAAATTTCTTTATTTACTGAAAGTTGCCATGTAGTATGTTGGCCTTGCTGACCAGTGCAGCTGTGACTTAGGTTTAGTTTTCACTAGGTGAACTTTTTTTTCAAAGCGAAATGACTATACTTCATAGAGCCTCCTGTAACCTTAACCTTAATTAATTTTTACTAAACTAAGCTCTTTAAGTCTGTTTATTAATTTTAGTTTGAGACCAAGGTTAAAATGCTCACAAAACATAATTTATTTTGCTATGATTACAACCTAGAGACAGGCTTTCTCAGTTTTGTAATTACTGCTTCTCTCTTGCAAGTTTATAATAACCATCCCTTTGAGAAATCCCTGATGCATGAAAGGGGTTTTTATTAAATCAGGCTAAAGACTTATTCAGGTAGGAAATAGGAGAAATTATGACTGGATGCTCTTCTTAACATCACCAATGAATGGCTTTTGTTGGGGCTTGAACCCATGACCTCGTGCTTATAACGCTCTTACCCCTAGACCACGGCTGCTCCTTGCCATTACTGCTTCTACCTTGTACTTAATTGACAGTATTGCAAGAAGTGTGTCAGCATTGTATTATCAAATTTATAGGATTATATAAATATTTTTAATCTTTCAAGATGGTTGTAAAATGAACAAACCGAACTGTTTGTGTTGCAGCTTCCAGACATGGTATCTATGCTGGTGGTGTATACATCAATGCTGTGGTGGTGGATGTAAGTGTAAAGAATATTCTCTTCTATTCAGGCGCATGCTGTTGTTGCTTAATTTATTTGCATATAGTGCTCATTAACAGGAGCTGTTGGCATTAAGGTTATTCTAAAATGCTGTTTATATATGTTTTAGTAATGTGTTTTTCAGCAAAAATTTGTTTTACATGTTAATAAGTAATAATAGAACCTCCGTTTTCATATTTATTTTTTGCTTTTTATAGGCTTTATTGATAGTACCATTATCATTATTCTTTAATTCTGATTTGAGAGTATTAACGGCTGTTGTCTGACTTGAAGTAGCAAATAGTCCAACAGATAATGAAGTTAGAGATATTTCATACTTTAGAGTTACCGCAAGAAGCAGAGTGTAATAGCTACTCAACTTCCTCTCTCAAACACTGTCAAGGACTTCTGGACTATGGTGTTGGAGCAAGAGATCAAGGTGGTGGTGCAGCTGGAAATGGGGGTTTGTAAAACAATATTCTCGCTTTCAAAGACATCAATGATCAAAAGATGTTGTCGTTACTGTGTACTATGATACTATTATATAGGTGTCTCTATTTCTAGTAACATTCAAATTAGTACCGATGCAATTATGAAATCACCAGTACCTAAATTATAGCATAATATAATGTTTTATAATACCGAGGTACAACTTTATCTTTGTGTCGGTATTTTGAAAATGATATTTTATAGATAAGAAAAATTCATAAACAAATTAAAACAGTTGCATAAAAGTTTAATATTTAAGAATATTTTTTAAGTTCATGGCAAGAGAATTAAGCAGAGAATTTTATTGCAACAGGAGGACGTGTTCTATCCAAGCAAAGACACGGGATTTGTGGACTCGGACGGATGTATTGTGAGTCGCACAGGAAGTGAGAATGTCAAGAATGTGAAAATCATCAAACTGACGGTTAAGAGCATAAAGGTAATCTGGTTATTGATAATTGTGTTTCTGTGAAACAAAGAGCCAAATATGAAACACATTTTAAATTAGAATTTCATTCAAACCACAATGATAAAAGCATTGTAGTTACTGGCTTATTAAAATGTGGCAGTCTCACATCTTAACACAGGTATAGTTGATGCAGCAAGCTAGTAAATTATTCACTGTATTGGCAGGTGAGCAACGTTACTCTGATCTGTATCAACAACTGGTTAGATGATGGAAACTCTCCCTTCCCTAAACCTGCGTCTCTCCTCTCTTACCTGGGAACTCTGGAGAAATATCAACAGTGGACTGGAGATGAGAAGATATGCATAACTGACTTGTAAGTCTCCGTCACATGCTGCCTCTTGTCACTTGCTGCCTGTTTCCTTTACACGCTTCCAGCTGAATTTATAGGTTTATGTGATACTCAGTTTAGAATTACTGTAAAATCGTGAACTTGACAGAAACAAGGAAGTACATACTGCTGGTTATCAACATTTTAAGAAGCTATCTTAAGTATCTATAAACCTGATGTTTGGGTCATTATTTTACTAGTAAAGTCTGCCAAACCAACATACCATATCATAACACATGCTAGAATCATTTTAAAGCATCCATCTGTTAGCATTCGACAACAAAAACAGTGACTGAAGCAAAATATTAATTTCATTTCACTTGTTTAGGATAATAAATTATTTGGTTCATCACTCAACTACCTACGTATATCTCCAGGGATATTTCTAGACTTATTTTTCACTTGATGATTACGACATCAAATATAAAATATTTGCTTCAGGGATGGCAGCAGCAGATGTGGTCTCTTCATCTGTGCGTATGACGCTGTGGAGAAGCTGAAAACTGAACAGGAAGTAAATGTTTACAGCACTGTTCTACGAGCAAGACAAACCCGCCCACAGTTTACTTCTAATCTGGTGAGTCATTTTGGCTTTTACTTTTCATTTCACTAAAAGCAAAAATTGTTATTTTTCTAACTAGGAATTATATTTAGAAGTCGCAATTGATCAAGAAAATAAGCAAATAAATGATAATAAATGAATAAATAGTAATAATTCAGATAAAATTTTCACATTTGTAAGTATGTATGTGGAACTAAAGAATTGTTTTTACTTTTTTTTAAATTTCAACTAGATTATTTCTGAACAAATAACTAAATTACAAAACATTGCCAGATATTGGTATTGGTATTGTTGCAGCTTTCATAATAAGGTACTAAGTTTGTTAGCCTTAATTCTACCAGAGTTGATGAATTTGGTGTATAGCTTCTTTAGCAATCCCATTACAAACATAGGTTGTATTTTATGCATTATATCAAAAGAAAAGATTTTCAAAGGATTATCCTGTTTTCTTATTAGCTAGGATATATCAGTATTGACTCTCTGTATTATTGAATATATGTATATATATTACTGATTTTCTATATTACTGACTATTTATATCTGTTGATGTTGTAGGAAAGTTACAAGTATCTCTACAACCTTCTGCAAGCTTACATTGAAGGCTTCTCTAAATATGGCAACTTCAAAGTTATAAACTGATTTGGGGAAAATTTCAGATTCATATTTATATAATTTATTGTAAAACTTTTGCCCCACTGGGATTTGAACCCGAGACCACTGGCTTGCAAGCAGGTGCACTACCATTACACCACAGAGGCTATTGGGTAAACTCATCAGTATATTTACTACTTGAACAAAATATGATTAGTCTTCCTTACTCATTCATCATCAAAATATTTATCTCAAAAATTATTTGCGACTTTAATATATGATATAACTTGTTTACGTTTACCTCACATTATCAATATATTATTTTAATATCACTTTTATAACTCTGTCTTTTGGCTGTTTTACACACTTATGTAACACTGTTTTGATTTTTCATTTTATTTTTAATTTATTGTTAATTCAGCCTGGAATGAATAAACACTTGGTTATATATATTGATTTCAGATTTAGAATATACAACACATGTGATGGAATAAAATTATTTCAAGAAATATTTTTATGCTTTATAAAATTTGCTATATTGGTTCAAGAATATTTAGTATTATATAACTTGAGAGACATGAGTAACTATTTGCTACGTCAATAACCTGGATGTGAGTTACTCTTATGACGAACATGTGATTACAAGAAAGTTTAAATGACGTGATGCAGTGGAGAAAAAGAAGATTGTACAAGAAGTCATTTCTTAGAACACTTTCTGCTGATGCATCACTCAGTTGATATACACAACGTACGTATTATCTTATGCAGACATGAGCTGTAGTAGGAAGAGTACTGTTGCACCACATCTGTGCTTTAAGGTCCATCTTCTAACCTTAGAAACCAAATCCATTAATTACACTTTACTTCTCCTACACCATGATACCTGTCATAATATTAAATCTGCTACCACTAATGGCTGGTATTCTAAGAATTTAACTTTTATTGAAACTATGGAATTAGAATATAAAAACAGATGTACTTGCAGTTAGTATTTGCCAGGGTTTAGCGTACTTGAGATGCAACTTTTTAATGCAGACATGAAAAATTGCTACAACATTAGGCCGTAGCATTAAATATGTCAGCTGGTAGATTGTGATCTACATAAGTATCTATAAAGAACGAGAAAAAAGACATTTTCTTTGGTTTTCTGGGTAATTCCTTTATCACACATTGGTTATTGTAATATAGGTGCTAATGTTCAAACAAACTGCAAGGGTTTAGATGGGGAGGATAACTTTTCATTTATCTGCTCAGTCTCCATTCTTTGATAGCAAAGATGGAGTTTGAGGAACTTGCCCTACATATTCAGGTGACCCAATTTTATAGTAATTTCCTGTAGGTATATATCTATATTTTTAATTTCCATAAATTCTAGTTTAACCGATATAACTAATTTGAGCAAATTAAAAAAATTAAAACAAGAATGTCTAAATAAATCTTAGGTAATCATTATTATAGAATTTGTTGCAGAACAGCTTCAAGAACTTCTTTACTGAAACCACTATATAACTTCAGACATATGTTATCTTCTCTCTACCTGTATAAGGGAAGGCTGACAACTCCTACTATATGACCATACATGGCAAAAATATTGTTTCCTAATTGCATTTTCAACAAGATTTGAGATAGTAATATTATAGTTGTGCTATAATATAAACTTAGTATATACGTCACATTCATAAAATAAAATGAATGGATACATAGTCAAATTAGAATTTCTCTTTATATACCTTTTAGCATAGAAAAAAGGTAAAAATATAAATATTAGAAACAATTTTGTAGGGTTTACTCATTGCTCTGCACAAACGATAGCTGAGTAGTTGCAGGTGAATAGATATTTTATTGGAATGAGTTAAATACACATGCAGTTTGCTGAATAAAATAAAATGAAAAATTATCCTTTTGTCTAAAAAAAACAAACTAAAAGTATTATTAGTGATTCCAATATGACAGTACTTGTTAGTTTTACTACTTCAATACCACACAGGATAGTATCATTATTATATTAAACATTTGCGGTACCTTATAAATGTGAAAACATTGCAAATAAATTGAATTATCTGCATATTAGGTTTCGAATTTGTAATTTACTCATAATTTCAAAATATTCAGCAGTTTTGCTTTATCCAGTACTAACAGAAAAATGTTAAGATATAGCTACAGCAAAAATCAATTTTCGAAATGTTGTTTTCAACTTTTACTCATTCAATAACTCCATGCAAAGCATACTTACTTGAGTGGAAAAACAACCACTACTACACTACTATTCTATCAGTATATCCTTGCATCAATATATTTACTGGATTTGCTGTAAGGCAGGCTAATTACTATTTGTTATATGTGCTTGGTGAGGACAACTTCTTATATACATAGAAAATATCCTGGAATAAGTGCACAATTATATAACCAGCTATTAGCTTGCATTTAATAATCTAGCGATCAGGTATTGTTAGGAATTTATTGGCTTTTTGTTTAGCTGCTTTATACAAACTGAAAGCTTGATGATCAAAGCTGGGTGTAATTGTACACATTACAATATTAAACAAACAATACAATACAATATAATAATATGTTTATACAGCTCAAGGAATGTGCTTAGCTAGTAAATGTGATTTACTGTATAGAATTTGTATACGGTATTCACAGATTATTAGTCTCATTCAAGGCATATCAATATCATGAGGTGGGGAAATACTTTTATGGTGCCCAGGCTAAAGTTAGAAGGTTACTGCAAGATACTTCCTTTTTGAATACAGATTTACTTCAGCAATTACCCACTTACCTTTGAGAACTGAAGTATGCTAGTTTATCTAATGGCGATTTCACTACCTTAACTTGCTATTTCATAATAGAAGATGTATTGGAGAGTTTCTACTCTCAGTTTGCTGGCTGTTCTGTCATTTACAGACTATGTATCAGGTAGTTGTTGAACATTTCTATTATGAGCTAATGTTTTCTGCACAATAATAACAAAGCAGTGTTTGTTGGTTGGGTCATTTATCACTTACATAGTTTCAACAGGTAGTTACTTCAAAACTAAAATTATGATAAAATCATGGCATGAATGATTTTCATGCTTGTTGAATTCTTTTTTTTTATAAAAATGTTTTAATATTTTATATTAATATAAACTAAAAGTTAGTAAGACTGTACTGATTATATCAGTGGATATGCTCACATTATATGTTTAGTAATTATATATGACCGTCAATACTAGTATAATAGTATATTAATTGCATAAAATAAGTTTTTGTTGATATCTACAGGGACTGTATATTAATTTATATAGCAACTATAGTCTATCTTTAAATGATGGTACGATGCTTGCTTATACTTTTAACATTTTTTATAGTCTAAAGATTAGAACTAGTTTATAGTTTAGCGAGCAATGTGCATTACTGTTATAAGGCTGATGTTGCATTGGGCTTTGTACGCGGCAAATGATCAAAATACTTGTTGATTGTTTTGTAAATAGTAGCTATATCATAAATTCATATCAACAATTCATCGAATATCAAAATGAGTTAAAATTATGATGAGGCAAATAGGATAATCAAATGAATATACTATTTTATGAGAACAGGCTTTTTACACAAAAATGTTCTAAATGTTTCTATGTAATCAAAGTTCAAAGTGCATTGTGGATCACTGTTTAGTATATTTGACTAGTAGCTTATATAACTATTGTAAAATGTGACCAAAACTTGTGTATCTGTATTTCTCAGCCTCCACAAACTTAGCCAAGGGAAAAGACACATACAGCAGCACATTTATATATAGGTCTTATAGACCTCCAGAAGCAGTAGATGGAGAGAGTAACTCTTACTTTCAGAGTGCTGGTTCTGCTAATCAATGGTGGAGAGTGGATCTGGGAGGATCTTATTATGTTGGGGTCATTAAAGTGTACAGCTCTCAGTGTAAGACATGTTTATAGACGAATCTGTAGAAAAAAATATGCATTAGTTGTACTGATAGCTCTCCATATATTCATGGGAAATGATGTTTGTTTGAAATGTAATGGTTTCAATCTCCTAATTTGAATGCTAACTATAATGCCCTGTACTAAACAGATGTAAAGTATGTTGTGCATGGGCATTCTTTTTATGCTGCTAAACAACATTTTAGAGAAATATATACTGCTGAATAATATTATATAGAATCTTTAAAAAGTGCAGCTGAAATACTAACTTACTCAAGTCTTCAAGCTGTACCTGATATAGGTTTATGCTAATATATCAGGTATTTTCTCAATTAAAAGCATATTATAGTAAATTTGATAATCTTTAGTAAGGTTAACAAGGTGTGGAAAGTTTGAAGACTATATAATGTTTGCCTTGTTATCTTTTAGAGATTAAAAAAAAACTTGCAATCAAATCAAATAAAAACTCGGCTTTCATGTAGTAATAGTGAAATGATTTAATAAAATTTTTTGTACAGTTTGCACAATCTTAGAGTCGGTGTAAATTTATCTGCAAGAACTAGAAATTGTTTGAGCATCTAAAATACATTATTATATAACAATGATTAAATGTGCCACTATTTAATTATGAAATTATCTCAAATAAGAATGACAGCTTATATGTTATTTACTGCAAAATAATTTATAGTGCAATTTATACAACTCCATGCAATAACTTAATATTTTAAAATATTACAGATGAAAAGTTACAGCAAGTCTCCATATTTCTATCAAATACTGAGAATGTACCAACCTCTCCCCTTGACCTTCCAACCAACAACGACTGGACAGTTTTACCTTCAACATTCAGTTTGACAGCAAATGGTGATGACTTTGTGACCTACATAACGTCATCACAAGATGGGAGTTTACCAGAAGCTAGACACATTGCTGTGTACAGTACAAGTAGTGATGGTTTAGTAATCAATGAAGTAGAGGTCTATGGGTATGGTGAGTGTTTCAGGTTATTATGTAACATATATACTATCATGGTTAGTAGAGGGAAAATAAATGGGTTTTTTAATAATTTGTTTATACATGACCATATTCTACTGTCACTGCAATTTAAATGTCTTACTTGTATAATAATATAGAAACTTTTACTTAACCTACATGAGAAAAAATAAGTTTTTCTAGCAATTATTGGCTTTTTTTATATATTAAAGTGAAAAATGTGCTGCAATTTAGATGAAATTTTCATTTTTGGAAAACTAGCTAATTATTTGTGTCACATTTTGAAGTGCATTGTATTGTATGCTTTAGAAACTAATTTTTGTGCACGTTTTCAAAATAACAACTTTTATCAAGGTAATTGAAAATTTAAAAAAACAATAAATATTTATATATGCTTAATATTTGTATTAAATGAATAAATCTGTAGTTGACCTTTCAACTCAGTTATAAAAACTATTCTAGACCTATGACCAACATACTATTGTTGTATTATAGAAGTACTGACTGAGAATGTGGCTGTTGGAAAGAATGTTCTAAGTAGTTCGGTGTATCCTAACAACAATAGAGTAGCTGAGAAAGCTAATGATGGAATCATGAATAGGGATACTTTCTACAGATCCGTGGATGCTGCTAATCAGTGGTGGAGAGTTGACCTTGACACTGAGTACTTCATTGTGGGAGTTCTGGTGTATAACCAAGGCATTCTAGGTATAATGAAACGTAATTAGTTTATAAATCTTTAGTTTACTGTATTGCATTATATACTGTAAAATCCTAAACAGCTGTTGGTATATTTTTCCCTTAATCTATTGCTTGATTACTTGAGCTAATAATTGGAAATAATTGTTACAGCTGGTAACTAGCTGTGCTTGATGTTGAGCCCTTGTAGCTCTAAAATCAGATTAAAGAATTTTTAATTGTATTTGTTACTTTTTGATTTAAATCATTTGCTATTGACTATTGACTGTTGAAATGAGCTTTGCAACATTTACTATTATTTCACTGCATTATAATCTGCTACTATTGGTTGTTTTCAGCAACACGTCTTCAAAAAACTCACCTATTGGCTGCCAACACAGACATAGATCCTGACCCAGACAGCACTGATTGGACTGAGTTATACTATCAAGATGAATATATTACTCCTTTTATTTCCAACAACTACTTCCAGTATAATCCTATAGATGAGGGAGATCCTCTCTCAGTATACAGATATGTTGCTCTTTACTCTACACATACTGAAGGTTTAGCTATTAGTGAAGTTCTGGTGTTTGGAATTGGTAAACTCAACTATAGCTAATATATAAGATGCCAATAAATGTGGCTGCATAAGCACTGGAAATGAGGAGAAATCCAGTAGAAAATATAATAAATAAATATACTATAATTATTATCTATTTGAACTGCCTATAAAATTATTCAAATGTATAAAGCAAAAGTTTAGCACCTGATTGATCGGGTAAATTATTAGTTATATGATATAATTATAAGTTAATATTTCAGGAAAATCAGAGTTGCCGGTAAAAACTCTGAAAGCAGAACCTAGAGACCCAGGCTGTGTGCAAGTGAGCTGGGAGACTCCTTTAACTGACACCTTCACTTTTCACTATCAGGTGAATGTGTATTAAAATTTTACAACATATTTAAAAAAACCTTTTGAATAGCAATATGAGGTATTAGGTTAGACATGCATGTTTAGGAAAGTCAAACTAAATGGCATCATTTCAATATGTATTATATATAGTTTATATACATACGCCTGGTATATACAATAGCCAGTTTTTGGTATATCTATACACACACACACACACACACACACACACACACACACACACACACACACACACACACACACACACACACACACACACACACACACACACACACACACACACACACACACACACACACACACACACACACACACACACACACACACACACACACACACACACACACACACACACACACACACACACACACACACACACACACACACACACACACACACACACACACACACACACACACACACACACACACACACACACACACACACACACACACACACACACACACACACACACACACACACACACACACACACACACACACACACACACACACACACACACACACACACACACACACACACACACACACACACACACACACACACACACACACACACACACACACACACACACACACACACACACACACACACACACACACACACACACACACACACACACACACACACACACACACACACACACACACACACACACACACACACACACACACACACACACACACACACACACACACACACACACACACACACACACACACACACACACACACACACACACACACACACACACACACACACACACACACACACACACACACACACACACACACACACACACACACACACACACACACACACACACACACACACACACACACACACACACACACACACACACACACACACACACACACACACACACACACACACACACACACACACACACACACACACACACACACACACACACACACACACACACACACACACACACACACACACACACACACACACACACACACACACACACACACACACACACACACACACACACACACACACACACACACACACACACACACACACACACACACACACACACACACACACACACACACACACACACACACACACACACACACACACACACACACACACACACACACACACACACACACACACACACACACACACACACACACACACACACACACACACACACACACACACACACACACACACACACACACACACACACACACACACACACACACACACACACACAGACACACACACACACACACACACACAGATATATATTTTATATATATATATATATATATATATATATATACTAGTAACTACCGTAGTGAGATATGACTCTGGACCATGGAAGGACACAGATACCAGTCTATCTGATGAAGAATGTAAATTCTCAGCATACAAGGAAGTAGAAGTAGAAGTGAGAGTTGTTGGATCTGATAAAACTGAGAGTACATCTCTCACAACTAACTGTGCAGGTAAATGTTAGAAATGATAAATTATGGATATATTAAAAAATATAAAACATTTTAAAAATTTGTTTTTATGTTGAAAGTCATTAATCTTGGGATGACTTTGCTTATCTTATGGAATGCAATTTACAATAATGAATATTCTAACATTTCTAGACCTATTCTACCCAAAATATAAATAATCCATTTGGGATTATAAACTGAGGAGAATTTAAAAAATCTTTAAATAATTTTATGTTAAAGAAAATAACTTTTGACACTGAAAGCAAATACATTTTTTTTGCTGCTGCACTTTTCACTAATCGAAAATTCAATGGATTCGTTTTCTTTGGGTTCAACTATTAAAGAATTACAAGTACTATAATAAATACCTGTGTTCTTCACAATGTACTATTCAATTTTTTTCAACCTTTTGCGCAGATCCATCAAAGCCAGGGGAAGACAACCTACAACATGTAGAAGTTACCAACTTGGGAAGAAAAGTGTGGAAATATACTATTTCCTGGAAGGTTTGTGCTTATTATTATTCCATTCCGCATTCGTTTAACATGTTGTCATCATGGGAATATATGTAAATCTTTTTAGCTTTTACTGGTACTTGTTTATAAATGCCAGTCATAGAACATTAATAAGATTTTATAGAGCTGTATATAAGCTTGGTCATGTGTATTTAGAGCTAGCACAGCATGCTTATCATAATATATACTGTGTATCCACCAGGCACCTTCTGCCATAAACTGTAAGAGTATAACTGAATACAAGATAAGATACCCAGATGTGACACCAGAAGAAATAGTGACTACAGACACAAGTTATGAAGTGTATGTTGAGGGTGGAGTTGAGTTTACTCTCTCTGTCAGAGCTGTTAATAATATGGGTCTTCATTCTGGTTATCTTGTCATCACAAAGACTTCTCCGGAAATCGGTACGGAGTTGAATTGGGAAAATTCAGATCTATATTACTATTTCTAAAATCTTTTCAAGTTCAAGCATATACATATATAGGCCTACTAGCTTGTTGTGATTTTATATGTTAATGTTTATATGCTTCCTATAATTCCTAGTGCAATGCTATATTTTCAGCACCACAGTGGGGCTCAGCTACAGTTGCCATGGAAACACTCAACAGCTCCTGTGTAGAACTAATATGGAGTAGACCTGAGTATCCTGGGGGTGACATCACAAGCTATCAGGTCTGTAACACTTTCTTTTCGAAACCAATCTATAACTGCAATAGTTTCCTATACTCAGAAGATTTATTAAAACAATTTGTATAAAAAATGGCTGCTTTAAATCATTATCTTTTGAATAAAAATTAGAGTGTTTAAGATATTAAGACATGTATATATTTAAAATTATGACACTCTAAAAACGAAGCTGAAAATCTGTATATGAGTACAGCTGACACTTATATGACTTTCAGTATACGTGTACAAACATGGCCGCCATGGACAAGTTACCCTCAACCTCTACAAGTCATACTGTATGTGGATATTCAGCTTATACTTTAGTTGAGTGTAACATCAGTGCTGAGAACAAAGCTGGGTTTGGAGAGTCTACAGAGTTTGATTCTGTCTTCACAAGTTGTGAAGGTTAGTTGTTAAAATTATTCTCAACTCAACATGTCCGGCTCATTGACTTTATTATCTAAATATTTGAAAAATGAAAAATATGAATACCGAATGCATTTTTTTAACGCACTATGAATTCGATAGGCCTATAAATGGCTCACCTTTCTTTTGACTTTCATTAAATATGATGCTGAATACACAAATATAAATATGTAATTTAAGCACTTTAAAACTTCAACTCTGCTGGCACAAGCTGTGAGCACTTATGTGGTAAAATACATGTAGATGAGCATTAAAGTTTCCAATTTCCTTGTTCAATTTCCTTAAAGTTTTTGTAGCTTACTAAAGTTAATTCTTAAGTCTACGATCACATGTTTGTGCTCACATTAGTAATTTTATAAGAATGAAACTTTACTGTCAAAATCAGCAAAATATTGTTGATTACCTTATAAAAACCTAACTTATTGATGATACATGTAGTAGGCCTAATGCATATAGTATAAAGTCGCATCTCGCTAGCAGTAAACTGTTTAGGTTATAATAATTCATGAATGCATTTTAGGTCCTGTCCTACCAAGCAACATAGCTTCTTTTGTAAAGCAGAAAATATCAATAAGCTCCGTCACAATATTTTTAGATATTTCAGACTTAGTAAGTAAGAGTTTCATAATTTTATACTTTATTTATTTAATAGTTATATATTTTTTGTATTATTGCATTCACATAATAAAACTTTCAATATTCAACTGACTTTTGTCATATGTAGATCAAAACTAGTTTCACACCACCATTTTCAACAGTTGCAATATTTTAGCTCATTAGACATGCAATTAGTATCTGTTATTCTGGGTTTATTAAACCTACTCATCACTTGAGTAATTAAATATTTGTATAGCTAGTTGGATAAAAAAGCTGTTTGAAAGCTTTCAGGCAACATTTCTGAACGATTATGGTTAATGATCTGCATTATTGCTATATAATATACTTTGGGTGAAACAATTAGTGAATTTAACACCATATGGAAGTATATATATAGGCTTTACATTCTTTGTTTTAATTTTGTCACATTTTCAATTGTGCTTCAGTCAAAAGGTTTATTGTCAGTTTTTCTTTATATTGTTAGAACGTAGCAGTAAACTGTGATGAGCTGACTCAGTTGGTATACAGAGTGGATACAGAGACTGAGTATACAGATGTTGGTGAATATATAGAAGGTTTACAACCTGGTACAGAGTATACAGTGGAAATCAGAGCTGAGAATAATGCTGGCTTGAGTACAACTCAGAGCTTTGACATCGTTACTGCAGAGATAAGTTCAGGTATGATACATAACGATATACATCATTCTCATCTTTACATGTGTAATACCGTATCTACATGTGTATTACAGTATCTACATGTGTGTTACCGTAACATTACTAATAAATTATATTTTTCCGACTTTAGAATACAGAACGACTTTACTGTCTGTCGGAATAACATGTGGTCTGGTAATACTAATCCTCACAGCCATCATAATCATACTGGTTAGACAACTCCGTATCAGAAAGTACACTGATTCAGCCCAACAGAGCAAGTCTACTGATGAATACGAAGAAGTTGGACCCAACCATCTCCACCCTGTGATGTCACTCAATGACTCAGTTGAGCTCCCAGTGGCTGGTGTACCACACCCTCCAGTCCCTTCAGTCTATGAGAGCATAGATAAGAGGGATACAGTTGCTGATGGTATTAAGGACTACACAGGACTAGAAGATATTAGCCTCTCTTCCAACTATGAACATCTGAAAGCTAGGCAGAGCGGTAAAAACTATGAAAGAATGAATTATGATGATGAACCTAGAGCACAGGCTAATAAAGTTTATGAAAATTGTGACAAAGATTAACTATCAGTAAGCATGATAAAAAATTTCTGATCTTATATAATATAATATGCAGATGTGATTTAAAACACTAGAAAAATATTATAACTCACATAACAATTTCTCATTCACATGTACAGCATATTTCACACAAGTCTATATAAGCATTTTTTCTAGCTCAATGCTATTTTTCAACATTAAATGAATTTTTAGAGATTTATTTGATGCGATTATTTTTTCTTTAGGTTTGAGTGTTGTTCTTCTTGTATTATTATATTTAACATTTTCCTATGTGTAGTACTTATGCAATATAAACATTTTATTGTTACATATTCCTAATATCATATAACACTTTACTTTTTATATTAAATCATTGTACACATAAAACTAAAATATTCTTGCATTTTTCTAAAAAGAAGGAAGCAAAATTAATAGGTATCGATATATTTGTAAAAATTATAGTGAATTACTGTCAAGTTAAAACTGAATGATAAATAAGGGACCCATGCATATCTGAAAGTTGACTAAGTGGACTTTTTAAGCAGTTGGTCAAAGGCCATGATTGTTCTGGGCTTTGCAGTCACCACTTTCTAAATCAACTGCAGAAAGTAAATTACTCAACAGTACAACATCTATCATAGGTTTTGTGAAGACAACTTCTCAAATATACATAATAAACCAAAATAATAGAAAATTATACCAGCTATTAGGTGCCACTTACAACAGTCTAGTGATCAAGTATTGTTGGAACTCTATTGGCTTTTGTTTAGCTTCTTTATATAAACTGAAAGCTTGATGATCAAAGCTGGGTGTAATTTTACACTTCACAATACTAAACAAACAATACAATACAATAGAATATATTTTGTTAATACGACTCAAGGAATGTGCTTAGCTAGTAAATGTGACTCAATGTATCGAATTTGTATTCACTTATTAAGTTTACAGGTTATTAGTCTCATTCAGGACATATCAATATCGGGAGGAGGGTAAATTTGTTCATTAGTGCTTAGGCTAAGGTTAGAAAGTTATTGTAAGTACTTCCTCTTTGAATAAGACACTTGCTACTGCATTCTAATATTAGTAGAGAGAGCTGAAATATGCTAGTATATATCAGAGAGCTCACTTGACTTGTTATACTCTCAGAAGATGTATTGGAGGGTTTCTACTTTCAGTTTGCTGGCTGTTCTCCTGTTGTTTGGCTTCACATCAGGTAAGAAAACCTGAACTCTTATAAACAGAGTTCACTAATTATAAATGTTCTATAGTTTTGTTGTATTATTCATTATTTAATTCGTAGTTTGATATGGATAACAAAAAGGGTGGCTATATCGTCACTTTATGACTACATTAACTGAGGTTTATCTGAAATGTGTTTATCTTAATGAGTGTCATCCCCCCCTTACATGCTTCTTATATGTGGCAGCTGACAGTAAAGGATATGGATGTTATAAATTCATAACTCAAGTGTGTTATTGATTTAACCTAAATAGTTTTCAATTGAATTATTATAGTGTGCTCCTTCAACTCTGTCATTATATATATATAATGTAGTTGTCAAAAACTAACAGCTTATATTTATAAAAATGTCACAAATTGACAGCCATATACTGTAGATTGCACGTTGTAAAGCATATTTATAGTGCTTCAAATAATGTATCAAATCAACAAAAATGTTGCTAACCCGCAAGATTGCTGGCCATGGCAACAGCTAATTGCTACAAGTTTAACAAACAGTTTCCTATAGTATACCAGTACCAATTAGTTTATTATGCAAGCTCCTAGATAAGAGTCATGACTCGTTTTGTGGTCATCATTATATTGATACGCATGGATCTAATGCCATTGCAACTCTATTGAATTTGTAGGCTTCAGCAGAAATAACTATATGATATAGATGTTGATCTACATATAAAGCTAATACAAAAATGTGTATATTGAAGTTAAACTGAACGGTCTTTGAGCATGCTGGCCCTTTAAATTTCTTTATCTGCAGATTCATGCATATCCTTTTTTCTCATTTATAGTATTAACTTATATGACATTTTCAATAGTTTTTATAAATCGTAGCTTCTCTCACATCATATACTGCAGTGTGCACTACGTTTGGGACCTGGCCAAGCTTGTTAATTGCTTAAAATAACAATGCTACCACAAGCTACTTGCTAAGCAATAATAACTGGTATTTGGGCATAGAAAGATAATTTCATTGAACTTTATAAAATTTCTTTGCTATTGCTGACTTTTAATCTAGTTTAAAATGCTTTGTTATTGTGAATTTAAAAGATATATGTTATATGCTAGAAGCAAAAAGAATAATATTATATCTTATTCAACAGCATAATTTATAGAGGAAGTACAAGCTGAGACTTGAAAAACAGTATTTCCATTGCTTTGTGGCTGTTGTTTGCACTAATTTATGGTTCTGGTTTTATTCAATGTAACTTATATATTCCCAAACACGAGAAGTCTATTCAAACAATTGTACTTTTGTATATATAATTACTTCACAGCTTTTATATGTAAATTACTGTTTGGTATAATAAACTACTATACAGCTGTTTATACTCTCTATAGATTGACAATTAGGGCAATAGAAAGCATATGTCTATTGTGACTCCCAAATTAATTAGAGCATTATAGAAGTAGTAGAGAGATAGAGATCATTGTATATGTAACTAAATTCTGCATCTGTATTTCTCAGCCTCCACAAACTTAGCCAAGGGAAAATACACATACAGCAGCACATCTACAGATGAGTCTCATAGACCTCCAGAAGCAATAGATGGAGAGAGTAACTCCTACTTTCAGAGTTCAACTTCTGCTAATCAGTGGTGGAGAGTGGATCTTGGAGGATCTTATTATGTTGGAGTCATTAAAGTGTACAGTTCACAATGTAAGACGCTTTATGGGTATATTTTTAAATAAAATATATAGTTTTATTTCTAGAATTACTCAATAAAATTAAAATCTGATGTTGGTTTTAATTTAATTTGTTTTAATTCAAGTTTCTCGGTATATTAATATGCATCGCATGCAGGGAGTAACAATATTACAGCTTGAAGGTGTTTTTGTCGGAGCTTTTCCAAAATTTTCTTTTCAAAAATTATTTGGTCTTCAATTTTTTATGTCATGTCATCTACTGCTGCTGGCATGAGTCTATGATAAGATGCCAGATCTTCTTTAGCCGTTATTATAGTAACAGTTATGTGTAGCCAAAGTTTGAGGTTGAACAATAAACTTTATCTCTTTGATTTTTATATAAAGCAACATATTGGATCCTTTTTAATTTATTTAGTTCACATCAGCAAGTTATGACCAAACATTAAAGTTTTCTCAAAGTCCAATAAAAGTTATTGCATTATATCTGTTTTTTATTTCCTCATTCTAATTAAGCATAACATAAAAATGCTGGGAGGAGATTCCTCAAAATTAAAATGCAGGTCATTTCATTATATGAGCTAAATATATATGTATGCGACTGGGATTAAAAAACAGACAAGTTTTCACCCGCCAATTTATTAAAAAAAAAATTTAAAAAAGCTTATAGCAAATCAACAAAACTTGATATAAAACCTTAATTATTCAGCTTGCGTTTTTTTACTATTCTATTAGTTTAGGGCAAGAAACCATATAGATTAGCTGCCAAATTGTGAAAAATAGCTAAAAGCTAAAGATTTAGAGTGTGTACTAAATTAATTAAAATGACCCAATTTGCATTTAATTTTTACAAAATGTTTTACTTATATATATTTGTGCTACAAAGAATAATGCTATATATTATATTTGTGATATTTTCACTGCAAACTATACTGAAATACACGTAAATGCTTTATAACTACTTACGGGCTATTCCAGGTGTAAGCTTTTGCTTTTCCATGTTTATGAAATTTCAAAACATAATTGCCTGATGTTATCAGTGATTTTATTTATCTTAATCAATGCTCAACAATAATATTACGAAACATTAAAGTTTTCAATTATCGCTTAGCAAAAGTTGTGGCTTCTCCAGAAATGCATGCTAGACTATATTAAAGTCCAACATTTACTCCTAATTTTAAAAGAAAATGTTAATTGCTATATATAGCTTATATAATTGACTTATTTACTCATAATCTTTATATATACAAGTCTTATAAACAAAAACTGCTAACTTAAAATCTATTTTTAAAAACTCTTTGCTCAAATCAAATATTTTAAAATATTGCAGATGACAAGTTCCAGCAAGCCTCCATATTTCTATCAAATACTGAGACTGTATCAACCTCTCCCCTTGACCTTCCAACCAACACTGACTGGACAGAATCAACTTCACAGTGCAGTTTGACAGCAGATGGTGATGACTTTGTGACCTACATAACTTCATCACAAGATGGGAGTTTACCAGAAGCTCGACACATTGCTGTGTACAGTACAAGTAGTGATGGTTTAGTAATCAATGAAGTAGAGGTCTATGGGTATGGTGAGTGTGGAACTTTACTATATAATATATATCACATCTAATATTAATTGTGATAGCAATTATTATAAGTTTGTTTGCTTTTTAATATTGTTGCATGACGTACTATTCTATTTTAAAAATTTGAAGTCTTATATAGGCATTTTAAAAATTGCTGGTTTTAAAACAGCAAAAGCATCAACATGTTTGCCATATTTTCAGTCTTACTTTTGTATTGAAAGAACAAGTAGGCCTATAATTATATATGTTTCACTTCACCCAATTTATAGTCTTTCTGTGTTATATGAATATAGTGAAATTACATTTGTGACCTCCCAGCATCAGGACAGCCTTTCACAAGCTATGGGCATATATTTTTTTTACAACTTCTTTCATGCACATATAAATTATTTAAGCATTTGGACAATGATTTTCTAAATACATGCATGGCAGGCAAAATGCATAAATAAATGCATCTTTCATTTTTACTGCCTGCACTATAAATATAGTATATTCATTTCCCAGATATCATTAAAAGCTTGAGCAAAGTTGATGTTTGTTGTATTATAGAAGTACTGACTGGGAATGTGGCTGTTAGAAAGAGTGTCAGGAGTAATACAGTGAACCCTAGCAACAGGATAGCTGAGAATGCTAATGATGGACTCATAAATAGCAATACCTTCTACAGATCTGCGGATGCTGCTAATCAGTGGTGGAGAGTTGACCTTGACACTCAGTACTTTATTGTGGGAGTTCTGGTGTATAACCGTGACCCTATAGGTATACTTATTGGTTGTTCCAATAAAGCTAAAACAAATATATATAATACAATGGAGATAATATATACCATTAACCCACTGCTGGTTTTTTTGTCCAAAATTAGCAGTTTATTGTGAGAGTTATCATATACAAACATGCAAGTCAGACATTGAAATCTCACAAAGTAATATTGTGAATCATAGATAACCGTGTTTGGCCTGCTTACACCTTTATAGCTATATTGTAATTTAATGTTATAATTATATATTAATAGTCATAGGAAAAAACTTTTCATGAAGTTTTGGTTTTTTCTCAAAGTGAAAATGCTTACATATGTAAATAATCAATCGATTGAAAATACTTTTTTCAGCAGTTATTTAACTTTCTTACAGTAAAAATCTTGTATATTTCAAATAATACAGCCTTGAATATAATAGTATAAACTTTTGATTGAATACCTATAATTGCTATAAGAAAATTAGCCTAACACCCTCATAAAATCATAAAATATATACGCTACAGCATTCTCTCTATCTCTCACCAATTCATTTCTTACAGAATTCCATCAATTGTAAAAAGGGCTTAAACCCCTGTTTTATGGCTTATAAAACTCTTTTTGTCTGGGCCCGAACCAGGTGCTTACTATATGCAAAAGCTCTAACTCCTAGACCTTAACTGCTCCGTTTTGTGGCTTATGTTATATTAATGTGTGCATATAGAGACAATGTGGCAAAATTTAGTGTTTAGTGTAACTTAAACCTGGTAATCTAATATGCCATGGTTTTGGAACAAACAGCTTAGCTTTTTATATGTGTAATATATATAAAATATTATATGTATAACTGCATGTATGAGTAATTGTAAAATTCATATAATAGCCTACTATCTTAATATATATACTTGACAGTTTTGCGACCAGACGACTTTCTTGTGAGATTCTCATGTTATGCAGTTGCAAAGTAAATCATAATTCAAGCTTTAGCAACGGCAACTATAAAGGCATTAGAAATCGAAAGGATGTATAATAAAACAAACACTTTGTAATGCAACATGTAATTAAAATACATTTTGCTGGTGAAGGATTAGGTTCAGCATTTTCTTCCAAATCACTGGTTTATTATATAACTTACAGTTTTTTATTCATTATTTCTAGCACCACGCCTTCAAAAAGCTCACTTATTGGCTGCCAACACAGACATAGATCCTGACCCAGACAACACTGAGTGGACTGAGTTATACTATCAAGATAAAAATATTACTCATTCTATTCCCAACAACTACTTTCAGTATAACCCTATAGCTGAGGGAGATCCTCTCTCAGTATACAGATATGTTGCTGTTTACTCTAAATATTCACTTGGTCTAGCTATTAGTGAAGTTCTTGTGTTTGGAATTGGTAAGTCTATATCTAGCTAATATATATAAGATGCTAATAAATGGGGCTACAATTGCACTAGAAAAGCAAAACTTGCAAACTTTTTGATCCAATAGAAAAGCTAATATAAATACTATTTAAACAAATGACAACTGACGATATAAGATTATTCAAATGTATAAAAATTTAGAAGTTTATCACTCTGCTAAGCTGCAGATCAATTATTAGTTATAAAAAATTATAATTTAATATTTCAGGAAAGTCAGAGTTGCTGGTAAAAACTCTGAAAGCAGAACTCAAAGACCCAGACTGTGTGCAAGTAAACTGGAAGACTCCATTAACTGACAGCTACACTTTTCACTATCAGGTGAATGTGTAAGACTTTTCACACGTGTGATAAAGAAGAGATTATTGATAGATTGCCGATATATAGTAAATAAATTTTGCTGTATTTATTTGGCAATACTCGTTTTAATCTTCGCATTGTGTATATATATGTATTTTATATCATATAGTAACTTAATAATGTTAGGTTTTTCAGCTGCAAGAGAGGGTTCTGTAATAGTTTATGCTTTTCCTTTAGAAGTAAAATTTATAAAAGTTTCATTTGAAAGTTTATGTATAGATGCTTGCAACTAAATGAAATTATTTTCTTGCTTAGTCTAATCACTTTATTGGAGTAGTTATATACATGCTAAAAGTCTGCAGTATATAAGTAGGCTTTATAATTCCCAACACCAAATTATTTCTACTTACTATTAAGTTGTGAATTTTTGATGATTATTTTTATTTCTCAAAATTATTGCTGTAATTGCTTTTTTAGTTATGAAATTTTCAAAGTTCACAATCCAAGTATCAAAACTGGCAGACAGGAAATAAATTGTAAACTGCAAACCTGAAAACTTGCAGGAGATACTCTGATATCTGCTGCTACATTATATAATACGGCGTTATGCGTTTAATTATTTAATTTTAAGTTAATAAGTTTGCTTTATATAACTTATAAAGCTTCTGTATACTTAATTATAGCAAATATAGCATGTAGTTTGCATAGTTTATATTATAAAACAAACTCTAACTTTACTTCAACGTGCAGTTTGCATCCATCAGTTTGTCTACATATAATAATGTGTGTATATATATATATATATATATATATATATATATATATATATATATATATATAACAGGTGAGATATGACACTGGACCATGGAGGGACACAAATACTATGTATATAATAATGTGTATATAATATAACAGGTGAGATATGACCCTGGACCATGGAAGGACACAGATACCAGTCTATCTGATAAAGAATGTGGATTCTCAGCATACAAGGAAGTAGAAGTAGAAGTGAGAGTAGTTGGATCTGATAAAACTGAGAGTACATCTCTTACAACTAACTGTGCAGGTAAATGTTAGAAATGAATAAATGATAAACAAATTAAACAATTAAAAACCGCTTTTAAAGACTTTGTTGCTACCATAAAAGCCATGTGCACTTGGTTAGCTACCAGTTCATAAAAGCAAATTGTGAGTAACTAAAATATTATTCTCATGACATTTTAAACTTGTAAAAATATAAATATTATTATTTTTCAAAATTACCTTGTGAATATAACTATTATATTTGACATTTCGGCATTATAGAAACACTCAATAAATTATTACCAAGTTCTTAGTTTTCAAGACTTGAATGTATATTACCTGCAGTATTACCTGTTTTTAACAAAATAGGAATTTTCTTAGACTATAATATAGTTATTTATGAATAAACAGCAATATTGCCTAAATTTAATCAAAATAAATTTTTTCTTGTAAAATACCTATAAATTTGATATGAATGAAAAAAGTTTTGCAGTACATAATTTTGATGCTCTTTTTGATGAAAAAAGTGCATACTTTCTTTCCAAGAAAGGCTTACATCATTTTTTAAAATTAGCTTGCTATTAAAGCATATTCAGATTTTATTGTATTCATGCAGATCCATCAAAGCCCAGAGAAGACAACTTACAAAAGGTAGAAGATAGCAAATCTGGAAAGAAAATGTGGAAATACACTATTTCTTGGAAGGTTTGTGCTTGTTTTGTATGCACATAAATAAAACATATTTGGGTTATATTCAGCCTGAGAGTGCCCTGATTAGTTAGAATTTAAATGCAGCCTAACTTTCTATAGAAACGATGCTTTAATTTACAATAAATACTTTTCGGATGTCAGCCATGAAACATTGTTTAAAAAATCAGCTTGCAGCTTAGTATAGTGTGTGTTGTTACTACTATATTATATTTCAAATTATTTGCTATATACTGTATATCCACCAGGCACCTTCCAGCATAAACTGTGAGAGTATAACTGAATACAAGATAAAATATCCAGATGTGACATCAGAAGAAATAGTGACTACAGACACAAGTTATGAAGTGTATGTTGATGGTGGAGTTAATTTTACTCTCTCTGTCAGAGCTGTTAATAATATGGGTCTTCATTCTGATTATCTTGACATTACAGAGACTTCTCCAAAATTTGGTAAACATTGTTAAAAATTACTCATTTAAACTGCATACAAAAATTATGCATGCATGCATAGCAAATCTTCATTCCATAAATAATTTTTATACTTGCATTTATGGACAAAAATCTATTTCGATCAATTTTCAAAATTTTTTGTATTTTCAGCGCCACAGTGGGGAGCAGCTACTGTAACCATGAAAACACTCAACAGCTCTTGTGTAGAACTAACATGGAGTATACCAGAGTATCCTGAGGGTGAAATTACAAGCTATCAGGTCTGTTTAATCATAAAGCAGTGACTGAAACTTGATTTGAAACTAAAACATCATTACACTCCAACTAGTTCAGCTCTCTCTCTTTTTACTAATGTCATATTTCTGTAATTGTAGCTACAGTCATCAATTGAACTCTTAAAGTATTCAGAACAAACCTACACTGCATTCAGTGTTTAATTTATGTAACATATACAACTTTCAGCTTAAGTGTACAAAAATGGACGCCATGGACAAGCTACCCTCAACCTCTACAAATCAGATTGTATGTGGATATTCAGCTTATACTTTAGTTGAGTGTAGCATCAGTGCTGAGAACAAAGCTGGGTTTGGAGAGTCTACAGAGTTTGATTTTGTCTTCACAAGCTGTGAAGGTTAGTTGTTGCTCAGTTTCTTAATAACAATATTATACTTACCATAAATTCAAGTTTTCCAATTCAGTATATAACATATAAAATATTTTACAATATTTTATGGTGCAGCTATTTAAAATTGCAAACATGGTGAGCGATCCAGAGCTGTTAAATATTTTAGCTCCTGTTTTACACCTGCCTGCAAATCTCTCTTCACTGGTAAAACAAGAAACTTCTATGAATTCAATTAGAATATTTCTCAATATATCAGATGGGGTGAGTGAAGTTTTGAGACCTGTTTTTTCTAAGTTATATACAAGTCACATTGCTATATTGTATTTGCAGCTTTTATATTAGCCAATAAAAATTCTATGTTGCTTTAATTGCTGTAAATTTTAAAAACTTGATTGTAACTCTCAAGGTATTTTAAAACATTTTGACGTTGTCAGTACTTTGGGTAAGAAATCGAGCCATCTATTAGACTACAAGTTTTTACTTCCAAAACAAAATATTTTGCTAAACATTCTTGTTTAACATGAATAGATATATGTTTTCTGGTTATATTTTTAAGCATGCCCATTATCATACAATGATCAATATGATTTTATTGCTTGTCTAGAATGTAACAGTAAACTGTGATGAGCTGACTGAGTTAGTATACAGAGTAAATACAGTGACTGAGTATACGGATGTTGGTGAATATATAGAAGGGTTACCACCTGGTACACAGTATACAGTGGAAATCAGAGCTGAGAATAATGCTGGCTTGGATACAACTCAGAACTTTGACATTTTCACTACAGGAACAAGTTCAGGTATGATCAGCTAAAATATTTTACTAAACTTGAAAAAATATTAAAAGTATAACAATTAAATAAGAACGGTTTTCTTATTATAAAATTTACATTTATTTAACTAATGAAGCCATTGAAGAGTCCACAACCTCTAAGAACAGTGGACTAGTTGCATCAACAAAATCTCCAAAACCCGGTTCTTGCAATGGTGGATGTATCGGTGGAGTTGTGGTAGGAGTGGTTGTAGTTCTGGTGGTGGTCTCTATTCTGGTGTACAGAAGAAGGTCTGTTAGTTGTTTATACATAAGTTCAGACTCTTGACATTATAGTTATGAAAGTGTGTCGGTTTGTACCAGTAACATTGCAAGCATTTTTTTTAAGGAGTCAAAAGTTGCAAGTTTCTCTTATTTATTTAACTTGCAAACAAGTTTTTTTGCATGTCTATAAATCTATTTGCAAATTAAAATAATTTTGAAAGCACTTATGCATAGCTGTGTATGTTGGAAGATTTTCATTCAATTGAATAATAATTCAAACTTATCATGTAGTTTTTATGACCAGTTTTATATTTTCAAGTTTACGCTGCAAAGCAAAATCTATATTATGTGAAAAGCAAACGTGTAATTTATTTATTTTCTAACCTGACAATATTATTTATTTTACCTTTTAGTCCATATTTCAAAACTTGCACAGTTATATAATTTGGCGACTTCACTTGTTCTTCAACAAATATTATCAAGATAAGATGTTCATGCTTGATTTAACCAGTTTGACTTATTTTTAGCCAAGTTGTCATTTTTTTGGAATGTCTTGAAATATATTTTTTAGAACCCAAATTAGAGAGAGTCAGAGCAAGCTTAAGGACATTGCTTTAGGTATGTGTAATAATTCTATCTCTTCAATACAGCATACTTTGTTCCTATACAAATCAAACTCTCTTTCATGCAATGCTAACAGATTTATTTGAATTGAAACCAAATTTCTTGCAGATGAGTCTGGTTATCAAAACATACAGCACATAAACAATGAAGTAGGTGATACCGGAATTGTCCTTCCTCGTGGAACTCCTCGACTGGAAAGAGTAACAAATATAAGGAGTATAGCTGCTGTCGAGCTGCCAGAGATGAGAGACTCTATGCTGCCTCCACAGCGCTCTATGCCAGTCAGCAGGCTAGCTGACTATATTGAGAACAACGAGGCCGGCATCATTGATCAGTTCCAGGTGAGCCATACAGTTCCCTGATATTATGATTATGTATAAGGCAATAGTTACTGTAGTGTTTAGGTTACCTATCCAGTAGTTTCGGTGGTGTAATGGTTAGCACGTCTGGTTGCAAGACTAGAGTTGTCGGGTTCAAACTTCAGTGGCAGCAATTATTTTAAGGTTACTATAAGAGTATTTGTAGCAAAATACTTTAATTTTTGTAAGTATTTTGCTACAAATACTCTCATAGTAACCTTAGTTAATTTTTGTAAGTTGTACTTAAGTTTGTTATTGCGTATTCTTTCAACTTAATTTATTATTATAGCATGTAAAGTAATTAATACTATGTACACAATTCAGTCTAATAAAAAGTAATGTAAGGCTATCTGCAAAAACATTATTCACAGGAAATAAAACAGTCTACTTTCTAAAGTTGACCTATAAGATTTGTGATAGACTTTGATAAGAAAACTTAATAGTTTGCATAATTATAAGACTGAGACATATTCAAACAATTGCTGGTTAAGGTCTATAAAGTACTATCATAATATAATGCATATGCATAATTATAGGAGTGTATCTTACTATGTTCCATGTTCAGAAATTTCTCCTTCTTTGTTTTAGTAACACATTAGAACTTACTGCACCTTGATCTCAATATTACTCTCTGACATGAATTAAATATTATTCAATATATTTTGTTTCGGTTTCTCTTTTATAAAAAATATGCAAAAACTTTATAGAAAAATTAGTCTTTCAGTATTTTTCTACATGAATACTGCAAACTAAATAATGTTAAATATTTACAGATGCTGGAAAAACTTCCAAAACCGAACATGAGTGTTGCACAGTTGCCAGAAAATGGTGGAAAGTGCAAATACATTGGATTATATCCAGGTAAATTATTTTAAAATGTAAAGGATATTTTTTTATAATTTGATATACGTGCATATATATAAAATCATTTTGGTGTTTTTATATCTTCAGCACAAAGCTAGTAAGCTGAATGCCAAGAATCAATTATTTTTTAATTCAGTTTTAACAAAGATTTAAGGCATTATTCTATCTTTATCTTTAGAATGTCTTTAATGATTAAAAATACTATTGTTCACTTAATAAACTAACAAGAAAGAAATATTGAAACAGTGGCACATAATCCTTAACATTTTGTTACATAATACAAAATATTATGTTATCATGTTGTCTTTGAAACGCCATAGTTATATGCGATACTCTGAACAGAGCTAGCAGGTTCTCTTTCATATGCTCAGGTCACCTTTCTATGTCTCTGTTTCAGAGGACAGTACCAGAGTAATACTCAACAGACCAAGAGAAGAAGGAACTGACTTCATAAATGCCAGCTACATTGAGGTAGAGTATTCTCCTTCATGTAAATGTCTTTCAGATGAGTTTGTATTTCACCAGCAAAGTCTATCTGAACTTTGTCTGTAATGTTTATCAATTAACTTTCCACTGAATTCACTTAAAATAAAAAGTGCTACATGTAAAAACCACTTTGACAAATATGTTTTAATGCCTACTTTGCATAGTTCTATATCTATATACATCTTTACTACTATACTTGTTTGTTTAGTGCTATAACTATATACATCTTTACCAGTATACTTGTTTGTTTGTAGGGTTACACCAGTGATGATATGTTTATAGCTGCTCAAGGTAAGGGTGTGTTAATATAACAACTCACCATTTCTAACATAGCAAGCTCATGAATTCACTGCTATAATAGCTAACCTGTTAATTCCTTTGTTATACACCAACTAATGTGTTTTGTTGTAAGATGCTACTAAGTTATAGTTTTAATTTTATTATTAGGCCAAATACCTGTTTACTTTTTTAAAATTTAATTAAGAGCAGCTTTATCGTTTTTGTATTTTAACTGCCGATCCGATTTGGCTTGGATAATCAGGTTAATTGTTTTGATTGAGCAACTATAAATAAAACATTGTGGCTTTTACAAAGTGTATCTTGGCATATATCTGTTTCACCAGGTCCCCAGCCCGCAACCGTTGATGATTTCTGGCTAATGATATGGCAGGAAAGACCTAAGGCTATTATTATGGTGACCAATCTATTTGAAAATGGGAAGGTACAACAACTCCAAATGCGTTTCATCTTTTTCAAACTAATACGCTTTGATCAGCATAAGTTCACCCAATACGCAAGACGAGTTATACACAGGCATTTACATTATACCATTGTGCTATTAATTGATGCTATTTTTTTTGCTTTTATTCTTGTAGGCAAAAGCTGTACAATATTGGCCTGACCAATCAGGAAGCAGTTGCGTGTTTGGTGACCTCAAAGTGACCTTGACTACCTGCGAATGTCTAGCTGATTACGTCATCAGAACTCTGAACATTGAAAAGGTACATCATCCCCTGAAGAGTTTATTTACTGCTATTCCATCCTAAATATTTAGATATAACTAGTAAACAGTTTATGATGAAATTATCCTAATTGATTGAATGTAAAGACAGCAAACACTAGTTAGTTAGTTTCACTTTCTGTCATACATGTGTGCAGTGTACTCTAAAACAAAGATATCTGTAATTATGAATAAAACGTCAATAAAATTTGTTTTATTAAAGAAAAACCAATTATTAAATGTTTGATTTGTATGAATTTTTTTCAGGATGGGAAGTCCATGAGCATTAAGCAGTTCCATTACTTGTCGTGGCCAGATCACGGTGTCCCACAATACATCAGCCCCTTCCTGATATTTGTACGCAGAGTGATGTCAGTGACTAGCCGTATGACTGGCTGCTTAGTTGTACACTGCAGGTAAAGTGTTGTGTATAACAATGCAGGTAAATAGTGTTGTGTATAACAATGCAGGTGAATAGTGTTGTGTATAACAATGCAGGTAAAGTGTTGTGTATAACAATGCAGGTAAATAGTGTTGTGTATAACAATGCAGGTAAATAGTGTTGTGTATAACAATGCAGGTAAATAATGTTGTATGTGAAACGCTGCGGGTAAAATGTTGTGTATAGTGTCTACTATGTTTATACTATACATATAACTTGCTATATTACTTATTACTCATCACCAAATAACAATAGTAATTATAATGGTTGATTATAACAAGAATATATACCGAATATTCTAGGTACAAAATAAAATTAAAATAGGACAAAAAAGATATTTAATGACACACTGAAGGATTGGGCTGCATATTGATCATCTATATAGATGCTGGATGGTTCCTAAGAAGTTTGAGAAAAGCTTATAGAAGCATTCAAGTTTTTAAAAGAGAAAGCTATTAAACATTTTGTTACAGTGCAATGAAATGTAACCAATCACTTTTTATTCTATAGCCATGCATATGATTAGGAAAAAAATGTGAAATCGAAACTATTTTAATTGCGATTATATATATATATATATATCAAAGTACTTGTCAACAAAACTTTGGGTGTCTATATTTTAGTGCTGGAGTGGGTAGAAGTGGAACATTCATAGCCTTAGACACTTTAGCTAAACAGGCTCAAGATAGAGGAGAAGTTAATCCTTTTGAGGTGGTGAGGGCTATGAGAAGAAGACGACCTTGCATGGTGCAGACCAAGGTCAGATAAGTTGTCTTTCCTTGTAAACATGTCGCATATAATATGTTGTACATATTGAAGGTATTTACAAATGATATAATGCTAAGCTGAAGTTAGGTCTAGTAGAACTGTGATTCAAGACCGTATAATATGGTAAAATGATTTGCATGCTTATTTGAACAGTTGCTTCAAAATATTCCAAAACAGTTAATATGCTTGACCTAGGGAGTTGCAGTTTGAAAAGAATTCGTAAAGCAATCAAAGTATGCTCACATTATTTTCTAATAAAAAAGTCGTACTATAAACACTTTGATAAACTATTTTAGGAGCAGTACGTGTTCACCCACCAGGCACTGGAGGAGTATTTGGCTACAGATGAGTTCAGCTGTGAGGCTACGGAATTGGAAACAAAGCTGGCAGATAATGGTGATGATATCTACGTCAATAGGAACATCATATCAGAGGAGTTTGATGTAAGTTATTGTGGGAAGATGTCTTCTTACTAAATTGAAGGAATAAGCCACAACATCTACATTGATATACACTGTTAAAGGAAACACATTTTAGTGTATAGGAATTATTAGGTAAAAGCAAGGTGGTCACAAGTAAATAGTATTTGCATTCCAGTTGTTTCCACAATAAACTTGTATCATTTAGTAATAATATCACATTATTTCTACTTTTAAACTTCAGAGAATTGAAACTCAGTTAAGACGGGAGATTCACAACTACTCAATAGGAATGGAGGAAAGTAACAGACATAAGAACAGGTTTCCTGATATCTTACCATGTGAGTCAGTCTATTGTTGAATGGGAAATTTCTTTATTTACTGAAAGTTGCCATGTAGTATGTTGGCCTTGCTGACCAGTGCAGCTGTGACTTAGGTTTAGTTTTCACTAGGTGAACTTTTTTTTCAAAGCGAAATGACTATACTTCATAGAGCCTCCTGTAACCTTAACCTTAATTAATTTTTACTAAACTAAGCTCTTTAAGTGTGTTTATTAATTTTAGTTTAAGACCAAGGTTGAAATGCTCATAAAACATAATTTATTCTGCTACGATTACAACACAGAGACAGGCTTTCTCAGTTTTGTAATTACTGCTTCTCTCTTGCAAATTTATAATAACCATCCCTTTGAGAAATCCCTGATGCATGAAAGGGGTTTTTATTAAATCAGGCTAAAGACTTATTCAGGTAGGAAATAGGAGAAATTATGACTGGATGCTCTTCTTAACATCACCAATGAATGGCTTTTGTTGGGGCTTGAACCCATGACCTCGTGCTTACTAGGCAGACACTCTTACCCCTAGACTACGGCTGCTCCTTGCCATTACTGCTTCTACCTTGTACTTAATTGACAGTATTGCAAAAAGTGTGTCAGCATTGTATTATCAAATTTATAAGATTATATAAATATTTTTAATCTTTCAAGATGGTTGTAAAATGAACAAACCGAACTGTTTGTGTTGCAGCTTCCAGACATGGTATCTATGCTGGTGGTGTATACATCAATGCTGTGGTGGTGGATGTAAGTGTAAAGAATATTCTCTTCTATGCAGGCGCATGCTGCATGTTGTTATTTAATTTATTTGCATATAGCGCTCATTTACAGGAGCTGTTGGCATTAAAATTATTCTAAAATGCTGTTTATATATTTTTTAGTAATGTTTTCTTCAGCAAAACCTTGTTTTACATGTTAATAAGTAATAATAAAACTTCTATTCTCATAATTATTTTTTGTTTTTTTATAGGTTTTATTGATAGTACCATATTATCATTCTTCTCTAATTCTGATTTGAGAGTATTAACAGCTGTTGTCTGACTTGAAGTAGTAAATCGCCCAACAGATACTAAAGTTAGAGATATTTCATACTTTAGAGTTACCGTAAGAAGCAGAGTGTAATAGCTACCCAACTTCCTCTCTCAAACACCGTCAAGGACTTCTGGACTATGGTGTTGGAGCAAGAGATCAAAGTGGTGGTGCAGCTGGAAATGGGGGTTTGTAAAGCAATATCCTCGCATTCCAAGACATCAATGATCAAAAGATGTTGTCGTTACTGTGTACTACGATACTATTATATAGGTGTCTCTATTTCTAGTAACATTCAAATTAGTACCTATGCAATTATGAAATCATCAGTTCCTAAATTATAGCATAATATAATGTTTTATAATACCGAGGTACAATTTTATCTCTGTGTCGGTATTTTGAAAATGAGATTTTATAGATCTGAAAATTCATAAAAAAATTAAAACAGTTTCATAAAAAATTTAATATTTAAGAAGATTTTTTAACTGCATGGCAAGAGAATTAAGCTGAGAATTTTATTGCAACAGGAGGACGTGTTCTACCCGAGCAAAGACACGGGATTCGTGGACTCGGATGGGTGTATTGTGAGTCGCACAGGAAGTGAGGATGTCAAGGATATGAAAATCATCAAATTAACCGTTAAGAGCATAAAGGTAATTTGGTTATTGATAACTGTGTTTCTGTAAGACAAAAAGCAAAATATGAAACACATTTTAAATTTAAACTTCATTCAAACCACAATGATGAAAGCATTGTAGTTACTGGCTTATTAAAATGTGGCAGTCTCACATCAAAACACAACTATACATGTATAGTTGATGCAGCAAGCTAGTAAGTTATTCACTGTATTGCATGGCAGATGAGCAACGTTACTCTGATCTGTATCAACAACTGGTTAGATGATGGAAATTCTCCCTTCCCTAAACCTGCGTCTCTCCTCTCTTACCTGGGAACTCTGGAGAAATATCAACAGTGGACTGGAGATGAGAAGATATGCATAACTGACTTGTAAGTCTCCGTCACTTGCTGCCTGTTTCCTTTACACGCTTGCGGCTGATTTCATAAGTTTATGTGATAATCAGTTTAGAATTACTGTAGAATCGTGAACTTGACAGAAACAAAGAACTACATACTGCTGATTATGCACATTTTAAGAAGCTATCTTAAGTATCTATAAACCTGATGTTTGAGTTACTTTACTAGTAAAGTCTGCCAAACCAACATACCTTATCATAACAGAGTCTAGAATCATTTTAAAGCACCTGTTTGTTAACATTCGGCAACAAAAACAGTGACTGAAGCAAAATATTGATTTCACTTTACTTGTTTAGGATAATAAATTACTTGGTTCATCACTCAACTACTTACATATATCTCCAGGAATATTTTATAGACCTATTTTTCACTTGATGATTACGACATCAAATATAAACTGTTTGCTTCAGGGATGGCAGCAGCAGATGTGGTCTCTTCATCTGTGCGTATGACGCTGTGGAGAAGCTGAAAACTGAACAGGAAGTAAATGTTTACAGTACCGTTCTACGAGCCAGACAAACCCGACCCCAGTTTACCTCTAATCTGGTGAGTCATTTTGGCTTTTACCTCTTAACTATTTAATTCATTTCACTGAAAGCAAAAGTTGTTATCTTTATTGTTTGGAATTATGTTTAAAAATTACACTTTATCAAGAAAATAAACAAATAAACAATAATGAATAAATAGTAACAAGTTAGATATAGCATGTTTGATTTTTTACATATGTAAATATAAATAAACAAAATTTTGTACTTGTATAACTTTAAACCAAAGTACTTCTGGACAAATAAGCACTACACAATATTGGTCTTGGTATTGACGCAGTTTTTATAGTCCAGTAGGAAGTGTTTTGGCTTTAATTCTACCAGAGTTGTTAAATCTAGGTGCACACCTTTTAAGTTAAACCTTTAAAGCAACTAAATATAATTATTACTACAAGAATACCCTACATACTATTTGTAACATATTAGAAGAAGTGATATTATGCAAACCATCATCCTTGATTCATAACATAGTGTGTCTTCAGTATTTATTATATTTCATATATTTTATAAGCCATCTCTTTGTATTATATATTTATATTACTGATTATCTACATCTATTGATGTTGTAGGAAAGTTACAAGTATCTCTACAACCTTCTGCAAGCTTACATTGATGGCTTCTCTGAATATGGCAACTTCAAAGTTATAAACTGATATGGAGAAATTTCAGACTTGCATCTGCGAGTATATTGATCGTTTGAACAAAATATGATTAGTCTTCCATACTCATTCATTATCAAAATATTTATGACTGAAAATTTACTTCCGACTTTATTATAAAATATAATTTTTTTATGTTTACCTCACACTATCACTATATTTTATTACTTTATTACTCTGCCCTTTGGGTTTTTACGCACTTATGCAACACAGTAATTTGATTTTTCTTTTTATTTTAGTTTTTTATTAACTCAGCCTGCAATGGATAAACACTGCTTAATTGCTTTTGATTACATATATTTTTATTTAATGCACAATAAATTGATTTTAAAATAAACATTCCTGATATTGTTTTTTCTTATTTATTTTCTGTTTCCCAGCCAAGTATATATGGAGTGCATGTTGTTGTATTAAAGCAAGTGATAGAATATGAGATTCAAATGTATTGCAAAATACCTTAAAATGTAAAAGTGCTTGCTTTTTAATTCTCACAGCTTCAAAGCTATACATGTGACACTGTAGGTATATATATAGTACCTATATGATACAGAGTATATACATGTGACACTGTAGGTATATATATATAGTACATATATGATACAGCAAGTTATGGTCAATTGTTAAATGAATTTAGTGGTCGCTTATTGACTGCGTATAATTATATAACTAAAACAAAGCCCTAATTCCTGTGGCATACTTCTTTTATGCTATTTTTAGATTATAAAAAGCCGATATATAACACAAAAGAATTTATTATTCAAATATAAACAATAGCTTTGACTGCCCTGCATTCCATGTGCAATGCGTAAGTAAACGAATCTTAAATAATCAATAAAAACACAATAGCCTGTGTGTTTAAAGGGACATTTAGGTTACGTGAGTTGAGGTAATGACAAAGCAGTAGCTAGTTATTTGTTGTTAGTTAGTTAATACTTGTTGGAGCTAGTAGTCATTATTTGTTGTACAGTAGCTAGCTGGTGACAGCTACCATTTGCTAGTTGACTATTGCTAGCCAGTTGCTAGTTGACTATTGCTAAATGCCAGTTGCTATAAGTTGCTTGTTGCATGCATGTTGAAGATCTGAGTCGAAGCAAAGTAGGCTAAATTGTAAAAATATGTTGATTTGGATATTCATACTTATGGGGATTGTAGAAGGTGAGTAGTCAATATAATATTGTATTATAACTTGTTCTCCATGTAATCATATTGCTGGTTGAGATAACTAATACAATAACTCGAATAGTTCTGCAAATTTCTGTTTTACAGCTCTTCCATCAACTCCAGTGAACTTTGAAGTTATCACTCTCTCCTCGGTGTGTTTAGGGTTGTCATGGCAACCCACTGCAGACAGTGATGTCTACCATGAGGTTAGATGTTGCTACATTTGACTATAATATACACACCTGTACCTTGTTATAAAGCATGGTAGCTTATTGGTTCTGGTTAAAGATATCATGTGCGAATTCCTTGTGGACTGAAGTATCAACTGAGAAAAAGGTGTGTAACTTTGCCCCCTACACTTCTGTAACATGTAGTCTCAGAGCTAAATCATCAGACGGGGTGAGCGGAGAGACTTCCGCCACCTCAACCACATCCTGTGGAAGTGAGTCAAGTTTTAATATGTTACACCAATTAATACAGTAATCTAATTAATTGGTATTTTTATTACTTTTTGATTATACTTGCTTTAATTTTTCTCACATACATTTTCAGGTAACCTGTGCTTTATATTTTACTAGTCATTCTATATTTCAATGCATTATTCAGATTGTAATATTATATTATATTATATATAATATTATTACTTCTTTGCACTGATTTGTTTGCCATAAATTCAGAACATCCCACATGAAACATGCTTTATAGCTTTTATTTGCAAATATATTCTAAAGTAAGATACAATTCTAAATACAATACAATACTTCATGCTAGTTATTCTTGGTACATTGGGACAGAAAATACCTACAGACACAATGATGACTGAATAATCTGACAATATACTGCTTATTTAACTTTAGTTTATTAGGTATGTTCTAGAGTCTAGCTGGTAGTATTATGTGCTTTTAGTGCCAGCTAAAGTTCTATATAATGCTGCTTTTACCACATCAAACACACTGGGCACGCCAGAAGACATCAGCCTTGAAATAGATTGGGACGTGAGTATGTTTTCTCATTCCTGAGACAATATCTCTTCAACTCATTTCACACATGCATCATTATATTTTCTTGCCACAATAAATACAAGACAGCATTGAACTGGACTGAAGTGTTAGTAATATATATCCTTCAATTTTATGCTTTGTACGGCAATCAGAAGCTTGCATTCTTTGTGCTCAGGAATCACAGCCCTTCTGCTCATCACTATCCTACTATAAACTCACAATAACACAGAACAGTAATGAGGTATTTCATCAGCAGTTTCATGTCAATGATCAGAGGGAGATAACTCTAGACGAAATTTTCACTGCATACACTGAGTACGAGATAACTATGCTCGCAGTCAACAGTCAGAATAATCAGTCTGAGTTGTCAGTCAAACTATTAACTACTCCTCAACTCCATAAGTTCACTGCTTCAGATGTACTCTTGGTGTGTTGCTATGGAAATAGCAAACATTCGTATGAACTGCATCCTGTTGGGGTTTGATGTCCTAAACTTTAGATGTTGCTATATATTTGTTATCATATCCATCAGTCAGGCATGCAGTTTTATATTAATTATCCCTGAAGCCATTTAATGTCATCTACAGCTTTGTTTATTCTGCTTTAGCCTCTTCAGATGGTCCTGGAATTCACATGAACTTTTATTCCTGCGTTTCCTTGACCTTTTCCCCACCTTCTACTCCAAATGGCTACATCCTCTACTACCGGGTGGTTATCATTTATCAATATTCAATTTACTGCTATAAAAATTTAAAGTTGTCAAAGAACTAAAAGAAATCTTAAGATATTCCTTCTTTTTGGTTTAAAAGTTTTTTTCAGGCCTTTAATTTTCAAACTGATTGAAAACTTTCTGCGAATCTTTGGAGAACACATATAATTATATACTTGCAGTATGCCTGTGATTATACTGCTAATGTTGATCTCTCAATTTTCCAACTCACACAATTTACTGATACCTCTGAACCGCAAGTCAGCTTCTGCCCAGGTTTGGAGTCAATGAAGAAATACACATGCGCTGCCACAGCTGTGAATTCTGCAGGAGCCGGTGAAGTCAGCACGACAACTGAATACACACCTGTGACTCACCGTGAGTTGAGTTACTTATTCCACTGCAGTAGCTCAATAACTGCTTTGTTTTATATTATTATGGTGATATAGTATAGCTATAAATAGCTTTAATGTTCAAAACAAAAAGTTGGGCAGCATTCAGAACTTCTCAGAGTTGATAGTTGAATAGAAATCCAAAGCGCACTCAGTTGGTGAGTTGTATTTTGAAGGGAGAGACATAACTGCTGAAAGTGCTGATGTAGAGTGGCATATTTTGTTTTAGAAAATCAAATTTCTGTGTAAAGCAAAAAATATTGTTAAAACACATCCTGAGCAATTATGAGGAACACAACATTAGTGAGAGCAAGGCTTGAGGAGAGACTATAGAACACCACACACTGTAGAATATTCTATGTATGAATAACAAAACACATATCACTAATTTCTACTTCAACACTATTTTCATTTTAGCTAAATATTTATTGTAGATGTGGAGAGTAGATATGTCTTATACATTCGACCCTATGGCATGGGTTTAGTGCGAGTGTACTTCTATAGTCCGATTCCGTATTATGCTGAACACGTGGAAATCAGGTTTGCCATTTGCTCATCTACCATAATAATGTTACAAGGAGCCCTAGTTTGCCATATACCATGCATTCTATAGCAGTAGAAGATGGCTCATTTTGAAATATATACAGTAAACAAACTTAACGAATGTACAGAATTATTGTTTATGTTTTCAAACTTGATTATTCAATTTTGTAGAAACTATTTGATAGTTGTGAGGCAGCCAAACGGTACAAGCTGCTGGAACACGACTGCTGTCAGCTTTGCAGTTGCTGCTGATAACAGCTCACTCTGCTACATTGCTGCAGTTATTTCACCTGACAAACTATCAGCAAGCCTAGACATAGGGGCAGACAACTACTACGGGGAGTACTACAACGCCCCTCTAGTGAAAGATAAAGAGTATGAGTTCTACGTTGTGATGTTAGTCTACTCTAAACTGGTAAGTTACTGCTTCGCTGCTTTCCTGTTTCATAGTCTAAGTGTATGATTCAACTTGACAAGTGTAACGTGTATATTTTAGGAAAAAGAGGAAATGATGCAATACATAGCAGTCCAGTCGGCTGTAGGTAAGTTCAACTGGTAATAGAGCTTTACTGTGCTTACCTAATTTGTAAAATGATCAGGTTTTGTAATTCTTTCACTTTCAAACCAAATGTTCAAGTATGAGTTAACAAATGCATACAATTTCATGTTTTTGTCTGACAGTAAAAGATGTTCTTTGCCCAAGACCACCAGAAGGCAACAATTCAATAGTTATAGCGACTCACACCGGGAACTTCCTAGGAGATACGGTGACTTATGGCTGTGAAGACGGGTTCATCCTACGGGGAAATGACAAGTTAAGATGTCAATTGAATGGCACAGAATCAATATGGTTTGGAAAACTTCCAAAATGTCGACCAGGTATCATCTTTTTCTACATTTTTTCATTTAAATCTAATGAAACAGTCTTTTGATGGTAGCTAGGATCAGCTTTAAACTTTTACCTATTTTCTAACTAGTGGAAACTTATTTTTTATTCTCATTGAGTTTTGCTTGCTGCTAGATAATATGTTATTCTAATATACTTGTAAACATATAGTTTCAGCTGTTTATAAGTGGTAAGCTTGCTGATTATTCTCATTGTGATTAATTCGTATCAAAACCTCGGTTTTTTTTTCAGAAGAATAATTATAATTATAACATTTTCATAATTGTATGGAAATAAACATGTTTTGTAATTACTTAGTCAATGGCATATGTTGTGCCTCTTAGCTTTTCTATACAATGTAAACATTATACTTTTAGTTTGGGAGATTCCACTGGGAGTTGGCTTGCCACTTGCAGTTATAGCAGCTGTGCTTCTGATACTTGGTGCTGTCAAGCTCAACAAAGTTTTTCAGAACCGTAAAGCAACAGATTCCCGTGTGACCCCTGATACAAGAAATAATTATTTGGAACTAGAGGTAGACCAGAACAGTGGAGGAAGTCATCAATCTACCAGCAGACCAAGATCTGCGAGAGCTGGCAGAAAAAAGAAAATTAAAAAACAGGAAGTTGATGATGAAGAGGGAAATCAGACAGAACCTACAAGAGAAAGCCGTTCTGATCTAGAAAGTTCCAACTCTAGCTTACCAAGAGCAGCGGGTGGATACGCTGTCCCAAGTGCACCAGAATTATCTACTAAAGAAGAAGTTACACCTCCAACTAGAAGGGCTCAACCTGTTGCTAGCAACGAGCCTCCACCCCCATCTTATGATGAGGTAATGAGGCTTAATAACCGGGAGAAGTAGGCTATCAAATGAATGCTCACTTTGCTAAAATATGCTCAATTGTTTACTTTATTATTGTAAATAATTTTTATTTGCTTCAAACATGTTTTTAAATTATATAATTATCATAACTTGTAGAGAATGGTTCATGTAAAGCTATCTTTATTTCTACTTTTGCAGAATTAGCTTCAAATAGGCTACCTTAATTTCGAGTTTCAAAATAATGTTCTATTTCTAAAGACTTTAGATTTTCTTTTTATAATCTACTTTAGTTTGTTAACAAAACGGAAAGCTCTTCTATAAGCATTTTTATATAATACACCAGAATATACAACTTTATAAACTTTGAGTAGTTTGACCAACAAAAAATAAACTCAAAATAAAGCAATAGTATACTGCCCTAATAAGTTCTTGTAGTCATACTTTCAACTTCTATAAGTGGCTAATGTAGGAATAGGGGCTGCACCAACTAACTTACAATGCCCTGCTTTCAACTGTTGGTTTGCCATCTATATGTCATTCTTGAAGTTGCAACCTTGCAAAATACTACTCAGCTTAGATATTGTTAAGAGTGCTCAAACATGAAATAGAATTTAGCTATGAGCATTAACATGGAGTATTGTACAGTCTCAGATTTGAGACATGAAGAGGAAAAAACACCTTGTAACACTTGTTATTTTCTCCAAAAGCTAGTAGCACCTTCACCAGTAGAACTGACACGAGCAAGCAGCTTCATAACAGGTAAAAAGTAGGTAACATTTTCAAATATTCAGTTACATGGAATTAGATGGCAAAGTAGGCAAGGCATTCAACAGCATGAATTTTATAAATAGTTTGTAAATAATTTGAATAACTAACTTTTCTAAATAGTTCTAAAAGTTATTAAAAAGTTGGAAAGCTTTAAATGATTAGCTGAAACTGATGAGACCTAAAAACAGGGCAATCTTTATACTGGGCTCGCTACACATATGCACAGGCGTGTTTTTGATTGGTCTGGTAATAAAGAACATTGCTGACACGTACAAAGTGGAGAGTTCCAGCCCCGGGGAGAGGGCCAGTTCAGCCGCTCCACTAGTTACCGGACTCCTCGCAATTTTCTGCGGAGGTTTTGAAGTGATGGACATGTTTTGTGATGATAGCATTAAAATACTCCACATAATTGGCACCACCGTTGCTACAACCGCTTCAGCGTCACTCCTCTGGAAATACTCCGTAATTGTTTACGAATGTAACAAAACTTTGCTATCACTCCGGTACAGATGTATTTACAGCGAGCAGACAATCAAAGTGCATCATTATCTTCTCGCCTTTACTGTGGTCTCGTTCTTTCTTGGTAGTATTGGTGTAGTCATGTCTACCGCGGCACTGAAAAAGTTCTTTCCTTCCCCAAAGAACTCAATTGAACAGGAAATTTGGCCCAGCACACTTCCTGTAGCTGAGAAGAACACAATTGATCTCAGTTCTCCAAACTCTATCTAATTATACATTGTGACTGAGTTGTAACTGCATGAATGGTTTCTTTATTTTAACTATTTGCACTAACAACATCTAATTGCATGTTCTGAAACAGCGCTTTATTAAAGCTGCAACCCTGTACAAATATATTCTATATAACCATCCTATAAGTCTTGTTAAGTAGTTTATCTGTATTTTATACAAACACATTTAATAGTATTAATTTATAATATTTTCTTGATTTTAGTTAATCAGGTAAAAAAACTAATGATATAGGCCATGTAGTTAGTTAATAGCTGTGTCATTGATCTGATGCATTCTGGGATTACACATAGAAAGTTTTGGACTGCTTATATAGTTATGTAATTTGATTGCTATATAGCGCTATTATAGGACAGATTGCATATAAGATATGCAATATATGCAACTGGTGAGTATTTTGTTAAACAAAAAACATCTTTTCAAAAATGTGTCTACTATCCATTTACATTTTACAACCAAATTTGTAAAAAAGAATAATCCTGCATACTGTTTTAGCTTTTGTTTTCACCTAATTGAAAAACTTATTTAAATCTATAAAATATTACAACTTTATTAGAATCAATTATGTTAGAAATTCGTAACCTTGTTGTTTCACCTTCATAACAGTTCAGACAAACATTATTGGAATGCATTGTTTCAATTTTTAGTGAAAAAAATTATAAGAATGAATTCTTGTCACTAGAGCGGCACACAGCACATTGAACTCTTGCAAACAGAAGTCAGCAGTATTAAATTGTTTGACAAACAGCAGATAATTACAATGAAGGTCGCCAGCCCTGTCATAGCAGCCATCGGCATCATTCAGCTGCTTTCCGCCATTGTCATAACAGGACTGGCTGCTAAAAACATATCAGATGTGCTTCAAGATAATTCAAAAACTCGTACAGACAAGGTAAATGCTGCTTCACCCATCATCGTCGCTCTCGTTGTCATGGGATCTGGGATGATAGGAATTCTAAGTATCTTTTGTGGAGGAATTAGTAAAGTGGTTTACTTAGTCTCAGCTACAATAGCTATGACTGCTTCAGCTGGGATCATTTGGCTGTACGCTCTCATCTACAGCAACTGCAAGAACATCAAATTAGCAGTTAGTGACGAACTTTTAAACGTCTGCGGATTTGATCAGACGACAAGTAGAATCTATACGGTTCTCCTGATCTTTAGCTGCATCGCAGCTGCAATCTCTGCTGTTGGAATGTTGATATCTTCCATCTCAACATGCTCCCGACTCCCGTCTGATTCAGATTGATAGACAATTGAGGGATTAAAAGCAGTTTGACACTGAACTACTTATATCTATACATTTTTCCCAGTCATATTACAAGTATATGGAACAATAAAATGTCTTAATCAATTACACATATTGCATTTTCAAATGCTCATAATTTAGTAAACTGTGTTTACATTATATAAATAATTGGCTTTTTTATTGCCCAATTTTTAGTAAAAATTCAAAAGCATGTACAATGTTGAGTTTACCGAGAGCCCCCTTGTCCCCCCCCCCTAGAATATTGGTAGCCGTAAAGCTGAAGTCATACAAAGCTGCATGATTGTCACAATGTCATTCCATATTGTAAGAAATTTAGTTCTATTAATGATAATTCCCAGGCCATTCAAGTAATTGAGCTTTATAAAAAAAAACTAAACTTCTTTTGACATTGCTTCAAAAAGCTGAACTTTCAATAGAATCTACATGCGTATTATTATATTTTGACATTATTTAATTGAAAAAAATTTATTTGCTCAGGAGTTTTAGGCCATGCTAAGTAAAGCATCATGCCGTGAGTAGTGTTGCTAATTGTTATAATATTTTACTATAATAATAATATATTGAAGCATAGGTATGATGTTATCTTTTAATGCATAATATCAACGTGCAAAGAAAGAATTTTTTTTAATTATTTGCAGCAAAGGGTTACAAGAAGATATTTTTCTAAAAACGCTGCAGGTAGCTTATCCATATGACACCATCATTATGATATGCTAAATGTAATCAGACTTTACACTCTGCAGTGAGTTTTATTGAATACATGATAACTTAATATTTCACCTGCATGTATAGAACTATGATATATGTGTGCAAGTATACGAAGATTACTTAGCAAGGTATAGGCTACACAATGTGAAAGTGCTATTTTGAAAGTTTAGAAGAATTTAAACGAACATACCTCATTATGCAGTATATCAACCGAAAACTTTTTATTTTATGTAATTGATATTGATATCTTTTATTCTCAGCTCTGTTGTAGTGAAAGTTGAAAATAAATTTGACAACCTATAGTATAGCACTTTGTCAGGTTGCCAACTTTTACAAAGAGTTTTTATAACAATCTATGCCAAAACCAAAATAGGAGACTGAAAATTATAAATACAATACATATTATACATAGGATTAGTACGTGAAGACTGACTCATTTCACTTATTGAGCATGTTATAGCAAAAAGGAAGTTTGAGCAAATATTTAAATAAATAGTTTTAAACAAATTAATTATATTATGCATAACTATAGATGCAGCAAAACATTTCCACTGTAAAGGGAAACAAACAGGGGTTCAGAAGTTTCTAGAAGTTCAAAATAACTTCCCACTCAGAAGTAGCAGTATTATCAGACACAGAGCGTGCTGTTCTCCCATACTCTGGTTCAGCCTTGGACACTCTAACAACTTGCTCATATGAAGGAGGCAATGAATGTGTGCTCAATATGTCTGAAGTTGCTATGGAAACTCTCATAGCAACTCCACTTGCTCTATTTGCATCCTGCACCGTTCTGCTATCATCAATGTTATGATGCTCTACACGAGGTGTTCTTTCCTGTTCTGCATTTTGAGACGATCTCTCTGATTGGCTAATTGTCTGTGCTTCAATAGCGATTGGTTGACCGAAAACTTGTTCTACGTGTGAATGCTCTTTTGATCTTTTGTTAAGAAGTTGATAGCGATTTCTTCCTACTATCACAAGTATCACAATGACAGCTATCAAGGGTAAAGTGATGCTTAGAGGGACTTCCCACACTACAACAAACAGGTTCTTATGAATAATACAAAGCATAAAACTTTAACAATAATACATTATTATTATTATTATTAAATTTAATTATATATTATAAAGGTTATGTTAGATAATAATTACACAAGTTTCTGGTGTATTGTAGATCTTTCCATAGCAATCATGTAAAATTTCTTGTTCCGCATTTTTACAATAATTGTAATATATGTAATATAACTATATATCACCCTATTATAGTATACACAATTTTTGGTTTGCGTGTTGGTAATTTATATAATACAAATAAATAAATATAACATAAATGACTTATTATGAAACAAATATGTTATACAACATAAATTACTACCTGGTTGACATCTTGGTAGCTGACCCAACCATTCTGACTTTGTTCCATTGAGTTGACAAACAACTGTGTCATTTCCCTTCAAGTTGAAACCTTTCTCACAACCATACGTCACAACTTCTCCAATAGAGCTCCCTGTCTGGTTCAGTATAACATATCTGGTAAAGTTAGGTGCTTCTGGGCAGGGATTGTCTCTAACTGTAAACCAGTAAAATAATGTATATATGAGTTATATATGGGTATTTTTCCCAATAATAATAAACTAGCATAAACATATACCTTTTTGTAGTTAAAATTTCTCCATTTTAATTTTATGCTCAACCTTTACTCTAAATTTTCAATTAACAAGCATTGCTTCTTTTCAAGTACAGTTTTTTTGTGTTTTGATACATTTTATAACAATGTCAATAGATTTAAACTATGTCATAGTATATAGTTATAGATGAATTGCTTGGAAATATACACAAGTGTGCCTGAAATGAATTAACTCATGCTAAGTATTACTAAAAAAATAATTTGATGTTGAGTAACTAAAATGAAGTACTTGAGGTCAAGTAACTAAAATGAAGTACTTGCAGTCAAGTAACTAAAACGAAGTACTTGATGTCAAGTAACTAAAATGAAGTACTTGAGGTCAAGTAACTAAAATGAAGTACTTGAGGCCAAGTAACTAAAATGATGTACTTGGTGTCAAGTAAATAAAATGAAGTACTTGAGGCCAAGTAACTAAAATGATGTACTTGGTGTCAAGTACCTAAAGTGAAGTACATGCGCATGCTTACTAATTTGCATGAGTGTCTGATGGTTTGCTATTATAATATTGAGTAAAAGAACTAGCCATGTATGTCAAAGGAGAGATGTAGGTACTGTAAAACATCTTCATCATCCTGGAACATATCTACAGCAACATAGCCTCTGTAACTTCTGTTAAGTTGAAGAGGGGCATCGTAGTATGCCCCGTAATATCCTCCAGTTCCCAGCTCAATTCTGGTCTCCACAACCGATGGGTCTATCATGGCTGTGATGTAGCACCATCTACTTTGA